>VDFB02277650.1:0-20688 GCA_007258455.2 Sequoia sempervirens
TATGCGAGAGCAATGATCCTTTTGTGTCATATGGTTGAAAAAAGTTAAACGTCTGTTATATTCTTTTTCTTATATTTTGCTTTAGAAGAAATATAGATGAAAATAATATATCATACAAGCAATCAGGCAGTGGTGCTTTTAATTTTTCTTTTCTTTTCTTTTTTATGTATGTGAACGCTACAATAACAACAATAAATGAAAAACTGCCTTCAATATCTAAAATATTGAAATCACCTCCAAGAAAGTAATAATATTTACTCTACTTTTCTGTGTATGAAATCAAGGAAATCAAGGAAAGTGAGTGGTATTGAGAAAAGGAGAAAAGGTTATTGCGGTGCAAGATAATGTCCTCAGTGATAAGAGATGAACATGGAAACTTATGGGTGGGGTAAATACGCAAAGTATTCTTGTGATGTTCATGTTGGGAACTCTGCTTTAGTTTACTCAAGTGCAAAGTTATGAGGTTGGACATCTTGCTTATGGGCAGTGAGGATTCTAGGATGTTATAAAGCTTTCCTAATCTTTTTGTAGATCAAATGGAGGTACAGATAGCTTCATGCAAAACTGGACCTTTGATTTTGAATTGTGCCTATCACATGGACTGGGGAGTGATCAGACTCAACAAATAAAAATAATGGCTTAAGGACCAAGATCACGATCTAGACAAATGATTTTTAACTTTGTTTAACTGGTGAAAATTGCAATGATGACTAGTTTAACAATGAAGGAATGATGATCAATTTTGAACAAAATCTCATGCTGGCTTTGAAACTTAGTTGTTCAATCCATGTTTGATCAAGTTCCCTTTGGTTGGGGAGGCATGAGGTACTTTGGGGTTGGGGTAGAGGAGTAGGGGGATGGGGGAGATTGTGGGAATGCAAAAGGTGATATCTAGAAGTATCCCTACTTGGAAATGATATTTAAATAAGAATATAGAATTGAGCTGTGGATACAGATCTGATGGGTGGGGATGTGTCCCTATGAAACATAGTTCAACATCATGAGTTTGCTTAGTAAGCATCATCATTAGCAAATTTGCCATGATAATTGTCTAATAGTGTGACTCTGAAGCTTTATATAACAGCATTGTTAGTTATCACACAATGTAAACAGAGACAATTTTGGAAGAAATGTAAAGTTAACTGACAAACAAAACAAAGGTTTGAACTGTCTGAAAGTTCGTTTTGCTCTGACAGGGTCCTCTGGGTTGTTTTCGCTGCTGAGGAAGCTCACTGGGAGATTTGCATGAGGAGTTGGATGTTTTTTGATCGATGACAATAGGTACATGAGTAAGTGCAGTTCATACCTGTCAAGTTAAAATCTTTTTTCTCTGGTGCATGGGTACCTACGAAGGATAGGTATACCCTGAGATTTGGCATTTCCTGGTCACACCTGGATCTGATCAGCATACCCATGGTATGGACAAAGTCCCCATAGAAAACAGCTAGATGTACCCTATAAAGGAACATCGCCTATCAGAAGATGAAAGCCACACAAATACTCGAATGCATGCTCTGTCCTGTACCAGCCTGCTCAAAATCTGGTGACCTGTACCAGGAACTTTTTGACCATGTCTGCTTGGCTCCTATATATTCAAATTTTCAAATGAATGCAGTCCTTGTTTTTAAAAAAATTAACTAGGCTCTTAATTTACATGTCTTTATTTTCATTAAGTGCTGCAAATTTGGATTCATTTTCTAATGTTTTAGGTCAAAAGGTTTGGGGATGGTGATTGAATATAATTTTAAAGGATTTTAGATTTGTATAATCTTTCTTGCTTAATTTCTAAAAGTAATGGAGAATAAATCAATTGCAGAGTGTAAAAGCTGTCATTGTGTGCAATTTGAAGAGGACAAGCTACAGAGTACTATATTCCAATAAGTTTTTGGGTCTCCAGTGGACTCCAGTAATGTTGGGGGCTAAATTTGTGCTTTTACATGAGTGGCAAAGTAATACATGGCTTTTGTTCATGCCTATAATAAACAGTTGAAGTTATGCAGTTAGTGACTAGAGTCTCATGGAAGGTTATAATGATTTATTGGTGTATTAATTTTGTCTCCCTTTTGCAGTATAAATACTCTCTAACTCTTTGGATAGTGAACCAAATGAAGGTTGCTAAATTGGGGAAATTTCTATTTAAATTCATGAACTCTTTTTGTCCGCCATTATTTACCTTGATGCCTTTGGTTCTTTTCTGAAGAAGGAAAGATATTTTTAAGTATCTGCATTCTTAGTTTCTACCAATGATGTAAACAAATTCTCCACTAGGCTTATTCTTTCATGTTCATGTTGATCAGTATTCATTAAGGTTTGTATGGCTAGTAATAGTGTGCCATCAGAAAATATTCTGATTTGAAATGATTGTATGTTAAAGGCAGTGAATTATTATAGAACATGTTTTTTATATAATTTTTGATCTTAAAGGTCATATCTTTCTTCCTAAATCTAGTTGTTCATACAGAATGAGAAATCTGAATTGTTGTAAAGACTAGTGCATATGCCTTTTGGGCTCTGAATCTGGGTTCCCCAGGAATCCTGGATGAACCTGGACTGATTCAGGCTGGGTTCTGATCCTGGTCCAGGTCTGGTCTGGGTTCGGACCTGGTTTGTACTGGGCCGAATGTGCAAGCCTGGGCCAGACATTGGGTAAACCTGGAGAGAAACATTGGGTTACAAAAGAAGTGCATTAAAAAAAGATTTTTTTTTTAAATAACCCTAACTATGAATGATGATTATTGATTTGTATTGATTTTCCATGTGCAGTTGCAGTGATACAAACCATTTGATTTATCTTTAACATTTCTGATTTGACAATTGACATTCAATTATCAATTATCAGCTATGTTCTCAACCCAAACTTAAACTGGCGATATAGCTTTCTGGGGATAAAATTCTGATAGTCCATAAACCAATAGCCACTGTAATGCTTTTTAGGAAAATATCTGGAGTGAAAATTTGAGATGATAGTTTGTTGCTTGTTTATGCACATTTTCTAGCATTTGGTTTTATAAGATTGCAATCCATTTCCATTGGTAATGAATATCTAAAATAAATATGTTCTCCTTTCAGAGTGTCTTGCTAACAATCACCAACCAACCTAACAATTAATTTTCTGAAAGCATGTTGTTTATTGTAAAGAGGAAAACAAATACATACTATATTCCTTTAAAATTTTACAACTTAAACTATTCTTTGAAAAGACTGACCATGGAGTTTTTTCATCACTTATCAACCAACCTATCAATTAATGTTCTAAAAGCATATTGTTTATTGTGAAGAGGAAAACTCTGAAAACATACACATATTATATTCCTTGAAATTCAGGACATAAAATATTCTCTGAAGAGATTGACGATGATAACTTTTTTAATTCATTGCTTAGGGATGAAAAATCTAAGTCATTCAATGATCATATTCCATAAAATACTTTTTAATTTTTTGGTAAAATGTTATAACACTGCATTTATTATTAGCTGTTTTTTCATGAGAGGACGTGTACTGTAAATCTTAAGTTGGGAAATACAGGCAATTGCTATTTGTTGATTATCTTAATCAGATCTTGGCAGTGTTGTTGAAGCTTTGTTAAAATCTCTGAATTATTCAAGCTGTATAAAAAGCTTAGCATTGAGCTTAGTGCTCGTTCTTATTTGCTTCCTTCGTATTAGAATATCAGTGATTCATTGCTTGAACTATAAATTTTGTGTATATTTGAAAAGTCAATATATTTCGTGGAATTGCACTGTGCAGGAGGCTAGAGCTTTGTTGGGAAGATTAGAGTATCAGAGAGGAAACATTGAAGCTGCATTGCAAGTGTTTGAGGGAATTGAATTACATGCTGTGGTACATCGTTTGCGATCTGCTGTTTCTGAAAAAAACCAATCTAAACGAGGCAGATTACGTAATGAATCAGTCAATTCAGTCTCACTACATGCGGCAAGTCTCTTACTTGAGGCCATATACTTGAAGGCCATGTCATTACAAAAGCTTGGTCGTCTAACTGGTACAGATTTTTCTGATCATCTTGTATATTGAGTTTCTTTTTGAGAAGGCTCTTTAAGATACATTTTTTAAAGGCAATTAGCTTAGGGGTTAACAAGCTTTTTATTGACACTCTTAACGGTTATTCCATAAAAGATGTTCTATACTGGGAGGATATAAATGAGATTATTTCAATGATTGAGGTTGGTAAATTTTTTTGAGTTATTAGATATCTATACTTTTTTGTGTGGATACATCTAGATGATGTGCCCTTACATTTATTCTGATTATGCTTATAACAGTTTTGACTTTTTAAGGTTTACAGCAAGCATTTTCTCCTTGAAATACTGCTTCTGGATTGATAATGGAAACGTTTGAATCATATATTCTTGTATTTCATCTCCTGTAAAATCATAATTTTGGGTGTGGAATGTGTATCCCATATTTACTAACTACCCTTTGGCACACATCACAAGTTCTTGCAAACTGATGTGTTTCTCTAGACAATGTTGGCTACCACAAATAGACTGATCAAGGCTTTCTACTTATTGTGTCACCTGCAGCATGCCCTTAAGCTATTCCTTAATAGGGTTCTCTTAAAATTGTGTCCATCTCATGGTGCAACACTACCCTTATGAAATCTCTTCAGCGCCATCTTACATAGTAGCACTTGAATCAGGAGCTCTGTCTTTTCTTGTTTGTTGTATCCCCCTCGATATTTTCCCGTCTTTCTCATTATCTATTTTTTATAGGTAGTTAGATCTTGGATTTGCTTTTCTTGGCTTCACCGAAATCTTAAAATCAAATTCTTGAAATAACATCAACTATTTGCATATTTTTCCTTGCATATTATTTCTAGGTATTATAAGGTTCATGATTAGTATATACTTTAGAGTTAAAATTATGATTACGAGTAAGGTCTAAAATTTTGTAGTGTATAGACCATCACAAGCACTTTTCTTCAGTTGTAGCGTAATACTATCACAAGCACTCCTCTTCATTTATAGGGTAATATTTTTTGCTTTAACTACATTTTTTCCTACAAAGATGTTGGATGTTCTAACTTATCTTCCCTGGGCTGAACCAATACTGTCATGCTTGCCAAACACGACAAATCAACATGCACAGTAAGGGAAGATCTTGGTTTACAAATACCACCATAGAAATCTAGGTCTCAAGAGTCAAGGTTCATGTTTGTGTTAAAGTTCAATGATGGTAAAATTTGGAACAAATTCGTCAACAAGTTCTTTTGATTTTTTAAATTATTTTTCTAAGTAGCCGGTTTGGGTTTGGGTTCGCCGGTTCGGCAAAATTTTTTGGGGGGTGGGTTCGGTTCGTCTTGGGTTCGTTAGTACAAATTACAAAAACATGTAAAATATATATATATGCAGCCTAGAAGCATGAATTAGGATTAGAATATCACATAACATCATATAAACAACAAAACCACGATAAACTTGAATGTCATTTAAAACATGCATGATAAATATTCATTGTTCCAACTTCAAGTTCAATATTACAACACTTTTAAAGTTTTAATCATCAAATGGACTCTCTAAATCATCCATATCAATGTCAACATTGACATTAGATGAAGTAGGAAGACTAGATGAATCACAAGTAGTGCCAATGGCACCATCACTAGCACTACTATTGTGCCCATGCTCCTGTTGGATATCCGACTCCTCATATGCAATATGTTTGGAACTGCAAGCATCCAAGTTAGTATCCTCTGGCACTATATCCCACAACTTCGTCTCCCCTTCCTTGTAGTTAGGTTGTTTGTGTGAAAGGAGACGCAAGTTGGAATGCACATATACTAAGTTCTCCGCTTTTTTTGACAGAAATTTATTGTGCTTTACTGAGTGGATGAAAGAATATGTGCTCCAATTCCTCTCAGATGCAGATGAACTAGCAACCTATGAAGAAAAAGTAAACAATTAAAAAATTATAAATGAAATTATGAAACTTTTAAAACTAAAATATGAAAATTTATTAAACTTGTGATAAAATTTTGATTGCAAGGGGCTGCAAATTTTGGAAGTATTGTCCATGGAAGTACCATCAAGAATGAGCATCCTTTAAGAACCTATCACGGGAGGCATCAACATCTAGATGATTTGAGTGCACAAAATCAGTGAACTCATCCGTGACTACACTCCGCAAATCTCGATCAGGGAAGAGTCTCACAAATGCTGCCTTGTACCCTTCAGCCACTTCTAAATCTCTATATGGAGGAAGCCTTCCTGGTTGTGAAAGAACCTGAGAGCTGTAGTATTTTGGAGTCAATGCAAAGGCAAGAAGGTGTAATGGAGTTGTCATTTTGTTCCATCTTTCTTCAACAATTGTTTGCACTTGTTTGAAGAAAGTCTCTTCAGGGTCTTGCTCTCTTGCATTTATGGTGCACTTGATCTTCTCAAGCATTGAGTCTATACCATCATATATCTGTCCAATGCATGGCTTGTCCATGTCAGTATAGCGAATCATACTCAAAATGGGCTCGGTGAAGCTAAGGAGATACTCCACACGATCCCACCATGAGTCATCTAATATCATGCTCTTAATTCTTGTTGCTCTTTCAGTGCTGCTTTGCCTCCATATAGACCAATTGGTGCTAATCACCATGCTAGAAAGTGCCTGCCTAACTTTCACAAGTCGTCTCAAGACGATTGTATTAGAGGCAAAGCGGGTTTCTGCAACCTATTGCAAATTAAAAAAATAATTAAAATTTAAAAATAAACTTTAAAGAAGAATTTAAATTAGAATGCACAATCAAATTATGAAAATCAGAAAATGACAAATGTAAATATTACTTCTCTTACCTTCAATAGCTCCAATTTTGAAAATGTTCTAAAGATCCCTTGAGACAAGTGGTGGTTGGTGACGAACATCTAAATGTCCTCAGCCTCAGTATACAATTGTTTGATCCATTCAATTTTATTCCCAATCTTTTGCAGCATAAGATTGAGTGAATGGACCGCACAAGGTGTCCAAAAGATATGTGAATATCTTTCCTCAACCAACAACCCTGCAGCTCTACAATTCTTCGCGTTGTCCGTTACAACTTGAACAACGTTGCGGGCTCCCACTTGCTCAATGGCTGCAATAAGAATATTAGCAATAAATTGCCCATCTTTTACTTGCCCCTCACAATCCACGGCTTTCAAAAACATTGCCCCTTTAGGGGACACCGCTATGACATTGATCAAAGGCCGATTTTTTGAGTCCTTCCAACCATCTGAAACAATGGACACACCTGTCTCAACCCATGAATCTCTTATAGGCTTCAATGCATCTTCAACCAACTCAACCTCCTTTTCCAATAAAGTGCTACGCACCTTCTCATAACCCGGGCCCTTGTACCCTTTTGGAGCTTCATTAACCGCTCTCAACATCTCTTTCCAATATGGAGAACGAACAACATTAAAAGATAATCCATTGGCATATATGCATCTTGCTACACATTGGTCGGCAAGGGCTCTACTCTCATTTTGAAATGCAACTTCCAAAGGTCCCTTTGCTCTCTTGTTTGCAAAAGGTTGTGCACTTTGAGCTTGAAGATTCGGAATGGCCATAAATGGGTGGTCTTCTACCACAATATTGGGATTGGGATTAGATGGGGGCTGCATTCCCTTTGATTTTTTTTTTAACAAAGGGTGATTTCCTTTTTGGGCTTCCCGTTGATCTGCTACTTCTTGCTCCATAATGTATTTTGCAACTGTCTCAGGTGGAATAAGGGCATCTTTCTTTCCAGGGCAAGGTGAGATGCCTTTTCCATTTATGCCACACAAATGTGCTTTCACCCTATGGTATGAACTAGAATATGTAACTTCACACCCATTGCATTTCCAAACATAACCACCACCACCTGGAATCTGTCTTATCATTCAACATACTGCCATAGAGGAGAATTTGCACTTGTTTTGAACTTTGGGTTTGGTTTAGCTATGGAGCCGGAGGTAGAATCCATTGACATTGTGATTCGTATGGCAATTTGTTTTGCAAACAACACATTCAAAATTTGAATGAAAACAAAATATAATAATTTTTTAAAACCTAACTCTTTTGAATCTTGCACAATGCATACATTCATTATTCATAGAAGAATAGAAAAAAAAAGAAGAAAAACAAAGTTTCTGTTTGTAAAACAAAAAAAAGAATGAAAAAACTCAAAAAAAATGAGAAAAACTTACCTCTTTGCAAAAATATTCTTCAACAATCTTTGTGGCAGCCAATGAACACTTGCAAATCTGTAGGAATGGCAATGCAATCGTTTGTAGAAGCTTCAACAATCAATATTCAACTCCTTTTGTCAATCCAACAAGTTAAAATAAGAACTCAGCCTCTTGGAATGAAAATGCTTGTTTGCAAAACAAATGAATGAAAATGAGGTAGTTTAGGTGTTTAATTTGTTTTAGAGGTCACTTTTAGGGTTCCCTTGGGTGTGGGTCAAAGTCAAACTGAAGGAAATATTAAAAAAATACAAAAAAAAATGCTTTTTGGTCGCCCAGACGTGCGGGTTCTCCTTGGGTTCACCTTGGGTTCGCCCGGGTTCTACTCAGGTTCGCCTGGGTTCTTCACGGGCGAACCAAGCCTCAAATACACGGACCCTGGTCGAACCCACAGAGGGATTGGACTAGGACCTGAACCCAGTGCGAACCCGGACCAGGACCGAGCCCAGAACTAGGCGAACCGGCTACATAGTTATTTTTCTTTGCAATCCAAGAAATAAATCCACGAGATTGTCTAAATAGACAAATATTACTAAATAGATTTGAAAATTCTATAAGATGTCCAAATTTATAAACCATGATGATCTGATTAAACTTCAAACATAAAAGACATAAAAAATAAAGTCTCCAAAGCATAGTTCGCAAACTTAGACTTGACTTGGACTCGCCAAACTCCAACTTAAAAAATTCAGGGAAAACTTAGGCAAAACTTGGCAAAACTCAACAACTTAAAAAAGTACTTACATTCAAAAGCTTGGGATTCATGAGTTTTGCATACAGACTTGCTGAGTACTTGCAAGTACTTTCTGTGAGTTCGGGGCTGCAACTCATCGAAACTTGTCCCTTGCAACTCATCAGTTAAAGCTATGAAAACTTGTGTGGCAAAAGAATCGTGACTTGCCAAGTACTCTGCAAGTTTGCAATTTATGCTCCAAAGCATCAAAAAGGATATATGTCATCAAGAGCACTTGGGTGAGTTGGCTCAATATCATCATTGCTAGATGCACAATTGGATTCATCATCTAGAGAGTTAGGATCGTTTGCATCGGCTTTCTCTTTTGGAATGAGTTGAAATTATGAGGAAGAGGTGGATTAATCATTGCCACATTATTCATACACAACTATAAACTACTATGAATATAAACAAGATATCCGAACTTTCCAAAGAACTTGTTTTAGAATGAATGTGATCAAAGTAGCTCTAGTTCTTCTCATAAGCCGATGAACTTGCACCTTAACTCAATATTTGAATAACAAAGTGCTGTACTTCACGAGTATCTGCTCCATCTAAACTACACTATATGTTCTAAGAATGTTAATATGTGATACTTGGCTGTTGGTATTCTAAACATCTCTTCTTCTGATTTGTATATTCAACACTGGTCCTTAATTTTATTTGCAACTGCTGGATCTGGTTCAAACCTCTCAATGGCTTCATGTGGCATAATAATCATCACTTTATCTATTTATGTTTGGGCTCCAAATAGCAAGCTGCTGTAAGCAAAGAGGTGTACAACATATTTTATTCAAACTCCCATATCTCAGTGTAGTCGAGTTCTACATTATTGAGTGCTTTTTGAATAGATTTTGTACAATTGTTTGTGCTCTCATAAAACATGTCAAGACAAGGGGTGCCACACTAAAACACTTAAAACATTTTTCCCCACTAAAAACTTTATTGCTTTTTTCTAGAAATCACTATTTAGAATAATGTGCTCAATGTTCTTTACTTTAGGACCTATAGAAAGAACATAGTTTTCCACTCTGTGGAACACATAATGAACCTTTGCTGCTTTCTTTTCAACCACCCTTTTCAAAGTGAGAGAATGAGGCAAATTTTGTTTAAGGCCTCAACAACTCCCACTCCCAGGATGCATGTTGCTTATAAATATTTAACGTGAGGTGGTTACTTTTTATGAATTGCTCCCCCTCTACAAATTGCTTCATGCACCTATGGCAATTCATCTAAGTTGTGAATCAACAAATCTTGACAATGGGTTGTACATGACCTCCAATAAATTTGTGGGTACTTCTTTGCAGTCTTCCATATAATTTTTGAGCACTATCACTAACCACTTGAATCACATTCTTTATACCCACTTGCTGCAGATTTTGCAAATGGGGTAGCAATCTAAGTGGCCTTGATTGTGAAGGAAACTTCATGGTTAAGTGCACTTGAACTGGAGTTGTATTGGGTTATGTTATGAGAAGTCTTGGGGCTTCACCCTTGTGAGTATCTTCTAGATGCAATGAGTGCAAAGTGGACCATTCGGTCATGAAAGATGGGTTGATGAAGTTTAGCTTGAAACTATGTAGTTGAGTCTTGATAAATCATCAAATAGTTTGGTAAACTACAAAAACACCACTTATATGAAAATGAATGAGCTGGGGTGCTCTAATTGAATGGTTCATAATGCCCAACACTTGTTGAAGGTTTTGCAAATAGGGTAGTAAGCTAAGTGGGCTTGATTGTGGGGGGAACTCCATGGCTTCACCTTACCATAGTAATATTGATATGGTTGACCTCTTGGGAAGTCATGATACTTCACCTTGTAAGCATCACCTAGATGCAATGATTTCAAAGTGTACCATTCATGGTCATGAGAGATGGGTTCTTGTGAACTTCTACTCATGAAATATGAGTTAATGAAGATTGACTTGAAACTGCATAGTTATCTTGATAAGCCTTGACATAATCTGGTAAATTGTGAAAACATTACTTATATGAAAATGGATGAGCTATAGGGTGCTCTATAATGAATGGTTTATAATTCATGAGGTGACCTCTTGTGAAGTCCTTGTGCTTCACAATGTATCATGTAGGTGCAATGAGTGTGAAGTGGTCCATTCATGGTAATGATAGATGGGTTCTTGTGATCCATTACTCATGAAATACGTGTTGACGAAGATTGACTTGAAACCACATAGTTGAATCTTGATAAATCATCACATAATTTGGTAAACTATGAAAACACTTCTTATATGGAAAGCACAAACTAGGATGCTGTATAATGAATGGTTCATAACACACAACACTTGCTGAAGGTTTTGCAAATGGTATAGCAAGTTAAGTGGGCTTGAATTTGGGGGAAACTCTATAGTTAAGTGTGCTTGAGCTGGAGTAGTACTGGGGTGGGTGACCTCCTAGGAAGTCTCAATGCTTCAGCCTTGTAAGCATCACCTAAATGCAATGAATGGGAAGTGGACTGTTCATGGTTATGAGAGATGGTTTTTGTGAACCACTACTCACAAAAAGTGGGTCAATGAAGATTGACTTGAAACTACGTATTTGAATTTTGATAAAACATCATGTAATTTGCTAAAATGTAAAAGCATTGCATATTTGAAGATTATAAACAATGCACAAAAAACAAATTCAATTTATCATAAATGCAATCTATAAAAATAAAAATAATTATATATTAAAAACTTTTCAAATAAATTAATAATAAAATAGAAAATAACTAAATAATTATCTCAGATTAAATTGTTTGATATATAGCTAGTTACCTTGAGTTCAAGGAATCATGAACATAGATGAAAAGAAAACATTATATAAAAATAAAAGTATATACTATAAATAGATATCTTAGAAATTTTAAGAGAAGGTGACTCCTTTTTATTTGATGTAAATTTTATGTTCCAAGGTAAGACAGTTTGTGGGCTCCACAATAGTGGTGCTTCTGCAGCAACACTTCCCCTGTATTGTTTTGGTATGAAGCATGAGAAAAGCCCTAAGAGAAAGCCCTTAACAACAAAGCCCAAACAGAAAACTGCCCTAAGCAAAAATCCCTAAATAAAAATCCTTAATTGTAAATCGTCCAATGAGCAAATTTGAAGACAATGTCAGTTGGGAAAACAAATAACCAAAAATTTTGACATTTTTTAATAAAGTAACAAACAAATTTTATTAAATGAATTGAAATGATTTTTTTAGGGTTTTCATACAAAACTTTGGTCTTTAGTAGCTCCTCTATAGGGCTAATGACTTTCACGTACCTTCCTTATGAATTTCCTTTAGTAGCCAGTATATCCCAATAATGTTCCAACATCCTTCTGTATCTTGGAGGGAGGCAAATTCAATATTATAGCCACATCTTTATAGGACCCATCATTAGCCTTTAGTTCAAATTATGTCCTAATAGTGTGCCAAACATTGTAGCAATCAAACATTTAAGTTTAGTACTATTACTAACTGTGTGCCCCTTTCAAATCTCAACCTCAACACTTGGACATAGTCCTTTAGCAATCCATAGCTTCTCCCGTCATCTAAATATACCTCTAACAATTTGTTTACACTCCCTAAATATGTTCACCATAATCCAATTGAAGACAGGTGGATTCTTCAATCCAAATGTCTTAGCATTATACATGAATGGTCCCCATTTACTAGCAAATGTGGTTTGTGCCTATATATTTTTTCAATCTTGATTTGATGGTAGCTGTATAATCTACTAGCAGACAAGTAGATTTTGAGCTTTGCAATTGTCTCTAATTCCTCTTCCATAAATGATGTAGGGAAGGGGTTATGGATGCAAGCCATAAGAAGATCCTTAAAGTCAACACATATCCTGATTTCTTCTTTTTTCTTGTTTTGGACAACATTGGACTTGCAATTTGCATCATCTATTGTGGAAATCAATCCTCCTGCCAACATATTATGTAACTCTTTCTTGAATTTCACCTTCATGATTGGGTTTAACATGCAGGGTCTCTTTTGTATTGGCCTTGCATCGTCCCTTGTTTGAATTTTCATTATTGTGTGATGCTCTTTTTCTTTATGGATTAAGTCTTCATTTTCTTTTAACAACTTCATTATTTTCTTAACCTTCCTTTCTTCGCAATAATCACCAATCTTATCTATTTTGGGATTCTCTTCTTGACCAATATTTCCTTCTCAAGGTACTTACATTATTTTTTTAACCTTGCTTTCTTCCCAATAATTACCAATCTTAGCTTATTTTGGGATTCGCTTATTGACCAATATTCCCTTCTCTCACACCTTGAGAAGCTGATAGATGATTTTTGTGTTGTCTTTCTCCAAATTATTTACCATCATTCGTTATCTCTCTTCGACTTCTAAATCAAGTTGTCTAGAATTATTATTGTCTTCTTGATGTTCTTGGCCATCCTTATGCATTTTACAACACTGCAATGTCATTTTTAATATCGTTTTGCCTCGTGATTAATCCTACATGTTCCCATTTATCAATCTGGCCTAATGGTACATTCACTTCTTTCATTTTGGTGACTATTTCTTTACTTTTTCATCCAACAATGTTAACAATGCCCTGTGGAGTTTTTTGACTGAATTCTGGAAGTTAATGCATCATAGAAGTCTTTTTACATGATCATCCTGGTTATTTGTACCCTTCATAACTCTTATTACATAGACTAGGCTCTGGGTAAGGGTTCCAATGTCCTGTAGAAATATTGAACCCACATTTTGGAATTTTCCTCCCCTATCTTTTTCAACGAGCAACTCAAATTCTTTATGTGCAATCTGGGATTGAAATTTATTGTAGATTTCTGGATTTGGTGAAAAATAGTCACGTGTCTTTTCAAATCTTATTCTATAAGTAGCTCTGCTTCTTTCCATGAGTATATGTCTTTTTGAGTTACTCACCATCTTGTGGTTGTCACTGTTAAAGTGTTATCCTGATCCTTCATCCTAACTTTCATTTGGGAATACTTTCTTCTAAGTTACCGATTTGCCACTCCCAGCCCCTGGATACGATTCGATCCGTACCGGATTCGAAATTCGGATTTGGTACGATAGAGATTCGGACAGGGTACGAAAAGTTGAATGCGGATTTGCCTTGGATTCGATACGCCCCTGTGGATTCATCCAGGATACGCCCAGCCGAATCCGTGACGAATCTGATTCGAATCAAAACGTCAAAACTATCATTAGGCCAAGAAATTACAAGGTAGGTCAATGGAGTGTGAAGGTCAAAGTAGTTCAATGGAGTGTGAAGGTCAAACTATATTAATTTCTGCAAATGGTCAAAGTAGGTCAATGGAGTGTGAAGGTACAACAGTTTGCAATAAAGTAGATCTAAGGTAGGAGGACCCTAGGCCAAGAAAGTAACTGAACACGGAAATAAAAAACCTAAAGCAAAGAAAGAAAGCAAGAGAAGGTACACAAAAAAGTGGTTAAAACCCCTGAACCATTATATCTAAGTACAAATATTCAAGTGAGGGAATGATACACCAAGAAGCATTAAGCCAAGGAAGATTAAAATGTGCAACCAAGAGTGAAAATAATGTATCATCCCACATTGGCAAGAATTGTGAGATTATGGTAAGTTATAAGCTGTTACATGCTCCAAAAGGTTTGTCAATGAGTAAAGAGCCTCGAGGGTGAAATACTGAAAATCCTAAAGCATTGGATGTATTTAGTTTTCAGTATTCTTCCCCCTACTAACAAATTCTTAAAGGTTTTTATGTGCTTAGTAGGTTCCCTTGCCTTGTAGGCATTGTGAACAACTGAACATAATTTAGGAAAAATATTACTACAGTAATGACTACTCATTTGGTCATCTTGAGATGACTTTAATTTATAATTTTATATCATGACATTCGAGTATCACTAATATTTTAATATTTGACTTAGTGACTATGAAAGTGGTGATGTATTTTTGCTATGTTATTAGACTATTAATATGGCGGTGTATTCTGAACTTAATTACTGCTGCAAATATGTATATATTTCTGATTTTTATATTTTTTTGTATTGCCGTACCCAAACCGTACCCAACCCCAAAATTTTTTTTGGCTGAATCCCATACCGGATTCGTGTACCCGTACCCGAATCAAAAAACGAATCGGTAACTTAGACTTTTTTCATTTGTACTACTAATTCTTCTAAGCCACTCTTTCTATTTTGCATGTTCCCTTTATTGGTATTTGTGCAGTCTTGTGTGGTACGACTATTGTTTTCATAGTATCACTAGAGGTCCTTCATATGCCCTTGAATGCATCTATAGAAGCTTCTTCATACTTGTTTCATGATTTCTATATAACCAAGATTGATTTTTTTGTCTATTTCTAAGGAGTCACTTTTCAAACTTACCTCCCTATCTTCAAATAGCTTGTAGTTTGTATTGGGCATTGGTTCTTTTCCAATATTAGTAGTTGTCATCTTGATAATCCAGACTTCTTCTAACCAAGTAACAAGTGTTCTTGTCTCCAATGGTAGGTTTGCTATCATATGATTTCCTTCTATTATAATCTACTCTATAGTGTTCAACATGCCGTTATTGTCCACACACCATTCCAAATTTAGTAACATTGGGTAGGTTGCCTGCTTTTCATACATATTAGTAACTTTGATATCAGCTTTCCTATTGATACCCATAATGTAATGAGCCTAGCTCAAAACTGACCAGAATTTGCCCTAATTGGCTGATTGTAATTTTGTCAAACAGTTCTAGTGCAACCTTGTGACTTGCTGTTGTAGGGTTTCAGTTTAAGATGCTTGATAGAAATGAATGCTAAGGCAGATTTAACACTTCTACAATGCCAATAATCTGAACATGAATGCAAATGCAATTCTTTTGGATTTTTTTTTATGCAAATATATGAAAACTAGGTATGCAAAGACTAGCTACAGCAAATAGACGTTTTACAAACATTTGCCATGCATCATTTCAGTTACAAGTCTATTTGCAAAGTATCTATTGGAAAATCAACTACTTATAACTCCATTATTATGAATACTTTCAATACAAAGCTAATGACAAACAGCCAAGACTCTTGGCTTATACATTTGAATTAATGCTAAAGTCTGAAGCAGACTGTCACCTACAGCCGTACCCTATTATGCAAATAAATGATATCTAAAATGCATGAAATTTAACAATGGAACCTGGTTTGGAGTCGCCTTACTTTCCCAATGATGAAGCAATAGAAATTCTGGAAGTTGAAGACCATATGCAGCTGATATGATTTTTTGAAGAAGTTGCCCCTGTTCTGATTGGAAATGTGAAATAAAATAATCTGCTAACCCTCCAAGCCTCCAATAACTTCTAACATGATCAGCAGAACCCTAGAAATGAGGCGCACCAATCTCCAAGAGAAATCGACCTGGTTATGAGCTGGAATGAATGAAAATTGCTCCTCCAAAGGCGTCCCTGTTATGCTTCAGACTTGGCTTCAGATTTATCCAATGCAGATCTGACCTTTCCCTCCAAAGATTCGATGCCACAAGACTTATTCTTCAATGCCAGCCAACTCCTAAATCGTATGTCTTTCAAAATTGGCCTTAGGCCACAAATTTCTGCCCTAATGAAGTGACTGAAGTATCACCTCCAAGCTGCAATAATTCAGGTGATATTGCACACCCTCAAAATTGCTATCAATGGGAGTTTTCGTTCCCAAAGACAAACTGATTATCTGCAGACCACTTGGCTCCATAAATACTCAAGAAGAATCACCAACCAACAACTCATCAAATCTGGATATCCAAATGGTGAGACCTCAAGGTTTATTTATGCATTTCCTCTAGAGGTCGGCCTCAATAAAATAATATTATTCTTTGACTTTCTAGAAGATTCCAGTATATTATAATCTTTTTGCACTTTATGAAATATTAAAATATTATATTATTAAAAAGTGCATCTCATCATCAAATTATAAAATAAGGTTTCCAAAAATAGAAATAATGATGAAATATAATGGAAAACCCTTCTCCAATCAAAAACTGAGCCAATTAATCGCCAAGTGACTGCAAAATGACTCTCACCATGCCTCATTAGCCTACGAGAGCCGTTAATAGGCTAATCCTGCTGATCTGACGATGTCAACTAGGAGGGGACATTACAGTCCGCCCCTCCTGAAATTGCTTGTCCCCAAGCAATCTAAATTCAGGATGCTGCAAGATCTCCTCACTCTCCCATGTCGCATCCTCAACTGGTAAGTCCTTCCACTTGATCAAGTATTCACTGATAACTCGTTTCCGCGTAGTCTTCTCACGAACATCCAATATAGCCTCCGGCACCAAAATGAGTTTTCCTTCATCATTCAATGGTGGCAATGTCGTGGAGGGAACCACACGATGTCCCAACGCCCTCTTGAGGCGAGATACATGGAATATATTATGCACGCTACTATCAGCAGGTAATTCCAACTCATAAGCCACTTCTCCTACCCTCCTGATAATCTTGAAAGGACCATAGTAACGTGGCTTAAGCTTTTCTGCTCCGCTCTTCTTGAGAGTGGACTGCCTGTAGGGCTGCAACATCAAGTACACCATATCGCCAACCTCGAAGGAACGCTCAACCCTCTTCTGATCTGCATACTGCTTTTGTTGGTTTTGTGCCTTTTGAATATTTTCCCATAAAGCCCTCATAATGTCCTGATTATCCTGTAAGAGATCACCAGCACTAGGCACACGACTGTCACTCAACAAGAGGTCCAGGAAATTAGGCGCATCATATCCATACAAGGCCATGAATGGTGTCATCTGAATAGAGAGATGGTAAGTGGTATTGTAGCAATACTCACAAAGATGTAGCCACTTGACCCACCCCTTCTGCTGTCCTGCGATGTAGTTTCTCAAATACCCTTCCACCCATTTATTTACTATTTCTGTCTGTCCATCAGTCTGTGGGTGGTAACTAGTGCTCGGAGAGAGTTCTGTCCCACATAGCCTGAATAGCTCCTGCCAAAAGTGGCTCATGAATCGACTATCTCTATCACTGACAATGTTCCGAGGTAGCCCATGCAGTCTGAAAACCTCCTGGAAGAACAATTCTGCTACCTGAATAGCTGTATATGTAGATGTGATCGGAAAGAAATGAGCAAATTTAGTCAAACGATCTACAATCACATAGATACAATCTCGCCCCTGGGCTTTCGGCAAGCCAATGATGAAGTCCATCGACAAACACTCCCACTTCCTGTCAGGAATTGGAAGTGGCTGAAGTAAGCCTGCAGGGTATGTGTGCTCCTGTTTATTTTGCTGACAAATAGGACATTCTCTAACATACTGCAATACATCTGATTTAAGGCCTTTCCATGTAAACCTCTCTCGCACCTGTTTATAAGTTTTGAAAAAGCCGGGATGTCCTGCCATAGGTGCATCGTGGAAGGCTCTCAAAATGGTGATTTTCATTCCCGATCCTGGAATCAAATAGATCCTCCCTTTGTAAATGATAAGATCATTTACAATTGTGTACCTGTCATCCTGAACTGATCCATCAACAATCCCTGTAGCCCAACTGTCCTTAACATATTCTGCCACTATCAGGTGCCTCCAATCCTCTGTAATCCCAGTCATAGAGCTTAAGTGGGGACGTCGGGATAAAGCATCGGCCACAATATTCTGTGTTCCTTTAACAAAGGAAATATCAAAGTCGTATGATTGTAGCTTACTCACCCATTTTTGCTGACGATCATTAAGATCCCGTTGCCCTAGGAAGTGCCTCAAGCTGTTGTGGTCTGTCTTAACCACAAATTTGCTGCCCACCAAATACTGTCTTTATTTGGCCAATGCATGCATAATGGCCAACATCTCCTTATCATATATGCTATATCCCCTCTCTGGACCACGAAGCTTCCAACTCTCAAAAGCAATCGGATGTTTTTCCTGCATAAGGACTGCACCAATTCCTTCTCCTGAAGCATCACATTGCAGCTCAAAGGGTTTAGAAAAATCTGGCAAAGCAAGCACCGGGCATGTAGTCATGATTAGTTTGAACATCTCAAAGCAATCCTGCGCCTCTGGAGTCCAAACGAAAGCCCCTTTCTTGGTCAAGTCTGTGAGTGGTGCTGCATGGCGTGAATATCCATTAACAAATCTGCGGTAGAATCCACACAACCCCAAAAATCCTCTGAGCTGAGTAAGATTCACTGGTGTAGGCCATTCAACAATTGCCTTAATCTTCTCAGGGTCCATACGTACTCCCTCAGAATAGATGATGTGACCAAGATATAATAACTTTGTCATCCCTAAGTCACATTTAGACTCCTTTGCATACAAGGATTCTTTCCCCAAAATGCCCAACACTATGTCAAGATGTGCTATATGATCATCCCATGTTTTACTGTATACCAAAATATCATCAAAGAATACCAGCACATACCTCCTCAACTGTGAATGGACAACCCAGTTCATTGTAGACTGAAATGTTGCTGGGGCATTGGTTAATCCAAAGGGCATAACCACGAACTCAAAATGCCCACAATGGCACCTAAATGCTGTCTTCTCAATGTCCTGTTCCCTAACCCGAATCTGATGATAGCCTGATCTCAGATCAATTTTGGAGAAGAAATGTGCACCATGTAACTCATCTATTATCTCATCAATTCTAGGGATGGGATATCTGTTCTTTATTGTTCGCTTGTTCAAGAGTCTGTAATCAATACACATCCGCAATGTACCATCTTTTTTCTTAACCAGCACTACTGAAGATGAAAAAGGAGACTTACTTGGTCTAATATGTCCCATGGCCAGCAACTCATTAATTGTCTTTTCGATTTCATCCTCGAGTCGCTTGGGATGTCTGTATGGAGTGACTATGACAGGCTTGGCGCCCTCCTCCAACTCGATGATATGCTCAATCCCTCGATCTGGAGGTCTGCCTGGAGGAATCTCGCTAAACACCTTCGTATGCTTAACCCTTAACTCCTGGATATCAGGATGGTACTCTGGTTTCTGCTGTTCCCCTTGTGTAGGCATCAACACACATTCTGCTGCCCACTCTACCATATCATGTCTTACTAGCCTCGCCATCCTCCTGAAAGAGATCATCCTGAAACTAGAGTCTTGAATTGCCTTAAGAACATGAGTCTTCCCATCAACCTGGAAAGACATCTCCATCTCTCTAAGATCAAGGGTGAATATCCCAATATCGTGTGACCATCTCATGCCAAGCACCATGTTAGTATCACCCATGTTCACCACATAGAAGTCCGTCTTGAACTCATAGTTGTTCAATCGAATGGGCAAGTCTGAAATTCTCTTCTCACATTTGAGGGTATAGCCATCTGCAACCTTGACCCTTATCCCCTCAAAGTCCTCTGTCCTGATGCCTCTCCTGTCAACCAAACGAGCATCAATGAAGTTGTGAGTTGCCCCTGTATCAAGAAGAGTGATTATCTTTTGCCCTGCTAGGACCCCACACATCCTAAATGAACCCTCTTGTTGGATGCTAGTGATGTTTGCATCATGTTGTCTCATTGCTCCTTCATGTTCCTTTTCACTTTCATGCTTTTCTTCCTCCTGCTCTGCTCCTGAGTCTTCAGAATCAGATTGCCGATCTGATTTTTCTGATTCAGAGTCTTCATAATATGCCCACATTACTCTATTAGCCTTTCCCTTTGGTCTCAAGGGACAATCATGATTTGCATCATAAGGCCCCTTACAATAAAAACGCAGCTTCTTCTTCCTTAATTCATTGAGTGTGTCACGATCCAAAGGTGTTGCTGATTTGCCCTTGAAATCTGGTTTGTTCTTCTTCTTAGAGAAAGATTT
>VDFB02277652.1:0-49115 GCA_007258455.2 Sequoia sempervirens
GCTAGGTTTTCATCATGGTATTTATCAAGGCCCTTGTTTGCCAAGTTTTCACCATTGGACGAATTATTTCTCTTTACTATTTTTTATTTTTTGATTTTGTGGATTTTTTTGACTTTTTGGATGTCATGCAGAAGGAGATGGGTAAGGATAAGGAAGTGGATAAGTAGATTTAGAAGACATGTGATAAGGATCAAGGTGTTATGAGCCCATGTTTGAAGTGACTGTTGGATGTTGGTACAACCTTATTAGGCTAAATGGATTATGCATGAGGGTGAATTAGAGGGATTTGATGGGCTTGATACATGGGATAATGGATGGGATGCTGGAAAGGGTATGGATAGAATGATGGGGTGGATATGTGATGGGGAGATGTGTTTAGGACCAACATTGGAACATGTGGTGGTGGATGTGGAAAGATAATAGGATTAAGGGATGGAGAATGTGGGGATAATGGAGGAGATGGAATGGTGAATTTCGGGACATAGGAACCCAAAACAGACTTAGGAGATGAAAGGGGTGCATGATGAGCTTTTGGATTAGTGACTTTGGATGTTCTTACAGATTTTTCATGTGACGGCATTGCATCTTTTTTCTTTGGGATCCACATGGTCTTCATCTTTGCTTTGGTGGGCCTTTGTGGCCTACAGATTTGATTTGGATTTATATTTTTCTTTTCTTCACCATGTCTTTTAGAGGGGACATGGGGAGCCATAGATTCATGTGGATGCTTAGATTTATGCATTTTTTCTTTAACAGCCAAAGTGCTTTTAGTAGCAATGGGATGGGTGTGAGGAGACAGATGATGTGGAGTGATGGAGGTAGGAGTATGGGGATTATGTGTAGATGGAGGATGTTTAGGTAAGTGCCTTTGTTGATCTTGACTATGGGGTATGTGAGAGGGATGTTTATGATGGATGAGATGGATAGGTGATGAATGGATGAAGGGATGGATAGGATGAGATGGAGGAGGTGATTTTAGGATATAGGAGCCCAAAATAGACGTAGGACCTGAAGGAAACATGGGCACGGTAGATGGAGGATTGGAGATGGTAGATGGAGGGATGTAAGGACCCAAAATGGATGGAGTAGATGAAGGAGGAATATGGACGGTGGTTTTGAGGCGATATGATAGAGGAGGAGGGATGGCAACATATGATTTGGTGGAGATTTGGAAAGAGCCTATATTTATTTTGGAAGAGGCTTGTTGATGACGTCTAGAGGTTGTACCAACATTTTTAGATTACGAGTCATGAGTAGTACATCCAAGACCTTGCAGATACAAATGTTCTTTAGCTTGGATGGGCTCTATAATACCTTGTTCATGAAGGCCTAAACCTTTTCCTTGATAGTTCATTCTCTTGAGCATTCGATCTAGGACATGATTTTTGTTATTCTGGAAGAATGATGCGAGTTCATTATTAGGTGGAATAGGAGGGTTGGTGTATATGCTTTGTTTTTCTTTTGCGGGAGACCACCATGGAGGAATGTGAGAGGACCAAGGGGATATGCAAGCGGTGTGGGGATAGCATTTTTAGGCGATGATGGGGGATCATGAGAAGGAGATGATGGGATAGCAACATCAAGAGAGGGGGTAGGGGCCATGATAGGATCTGGATTTGTGGTAGTAGGCTCATGCGATGGAGATGGAGATGGAGCAGTGGAAGCTTGAATGACAAGGGGATCATAGGATGGAATGGATGGGGGACATGATCTTGAGGTGGACTAGATGGGATGGTAGGATCTTGATCTAGAGAAGGGGACATGCTAGCATGCTTTGGATTAGACTCTTGGCATGACTCATCATGTGTGGGAGGCATGGTAATGGAGTCTTGTTGGGACTCTTCAAGTGGGGAAGATGGAGGGATGGAAGATTCGATGCAGTTATCGGAATGGATTTTGGTGCTACTAGGAGTGGGAGGAGTGGATTGGATTTGGGTGGACCTAGGAGTAGAGGGAGTGGATTGGAATTGGGTGTCTTCGATGGATTCGGTGGTTCTTGGAGTAGGAGATGAGGGTTCAATGGATTTAGTGGTTTGAGCAGTACTAGGGGTGGTAACATCAATAATAGGTGCGGTATGGAGAAGGGTCTCATCACTAGTGACCGTGGATGATGGCTCTAAATGGCATGGTTCCATGACTTCAAGATGTGGAGTTGGGGATGGCTTCTTTGTCATGAGTCCTCGGAGAACTTCTAAAAATGAGAGACTTGCATATGGTTGACTTGGCTGGGGTGGTAGAAATGGATGAGGGATTATGGATTGGTGGACTAGGGTTAGATGGAGGAATGGGATTGAATGTAGGACTATGAGTAGATGGGGGATTAGGATTGGATGGAGGACTAGGAGATGGATGAATGGGATTGGATGGAGGACTAGGAGTAGATGGAGGAATAGGATTGGATGGAGGGTTAAGGTAAGGATATTGGAGTGGTGAATTAAGATAGGGGGACATGGATTGTGGATTAGGACAAGAGGATATAGGTGGTGTAGTGGGACAAGAGGATGTGGGGGATGGATTATAATAAGGGTATTGGGATGGTGGATTAGGATGAGGAGACATGGATGTGGGATTAAGGTAAAAGGGTGTGGATGTAGGATTAGTATGGGAAGATTGGGAAAGAGGATTACGATAAGGGGACATGGATGGGGAATTGTAATAGGAGTATTGGGATGGAAAATTAGGATAAGAGGATGTAGATGTTGTATAAGAGGATGGTGTAGATGAAGGACATGATAAATATGGGGATGAAGAAGATATTAGATATCCATTGTCAAAGGTGGCATAAGGAGCATGATTAGGCATGGATGAAGACATAACGGGATAGTTCATAGGAGTAATTGGATTTTGGAAAGTGGGTGGAGAAAGCTTACTAGATATGATAGTGTCAAGGGGATCTATGTCGTATACCTCTTGATCAACAAGACTTTCATTATTGTCATCAACGTAATTAGGGTTTCCCTTGACTACTATTGATGGGGGATGAGGATTCATGATGATGATAGGATAAATAAAATGGATCAAAGATGATGGACTAAAGCTCAAATCAGGATTTAAGTCAAGCTTAGATCAGGATTGGATTAAAGTTCAGATTATGATGATTGGATGATGCGATGGGATTAATTTTGATTTTGATGGGATCGGATTTGGATTTGGAAAGATTGGATTTTGATTGAATTGGATTGGATTATGAAGATCAATAGGATAGCATTGGTTAAACAGATGTGATTTGATTGATTGGACAATTTGATCAAATGATTGGTTTTGATAGATTTGGACTATTGGATGGGTATGATTGGATGATGGAAGATGTGAGAGAGACCTTAAGTTTGATCAAAGGAGTGGCCTAGAGCTTTGATTGATTAAGAGGATAATTACGACACCGAATCCACATTAAGATAGAAATAGATTGATTGGGCTGAGGATGATAAATTACGACACCAAATTCACCTCAAGATGGAAGCGAATTGATTGGGGTCGAAGTTAAAGACTAATAATCAAATTCAAGTGCTATGGTCAATTTGGGTAACCACTTTGTAATACAAGGTCAAGGTGGTTTGGTTATGAGTGGTGTTTGGTGGTAAAATTATGGTGTTTGCTAGGTGATGGTATGGACCTTTGAATGAAATATGAGGAAATTAGAATGAACGGGCAGATTGAAGATGATTGCGAAGAATGAGTGGGGATTTATAATGGTTAAACCAAGATTTGGAATGATAAGATGGAGGCTTAAATGGATCAAATGGAGGTTTTGGGAGGCTTAGAGTGACAAAATGGAGGCTTAGGATGATGAGATAATGGTTGGGAATGATTAAATGATGGTTTAGAGGCTAAACGGATCCAAATGGGGCAATTTTGGGTGTTTAGGAGGGCAAATCTGCCCCTCTGCAGCAAAAATCAAGGGCGTTGACAGCTTTCTGTAGTAAATCAGGGGCACTTTCGCCTTTCTGCAGCAGAATCAGGGGCGCTTCCGCCTTTCTGCAGCAAAACAGGGGCACTTCCGCCTTTCTGCAGCAAAACAGAGGGCGCTTCCGCCTTTCTGCAGCAAAAAAGGGGGCACTTCTGCCTTTCTGCAGTAAGACAGAGCTTGGTTTTGATGGCAATGGCTATGGCAAGGATGCAAAATGATAAAGTAAGGCCAAAGTATTAAAGATTTCACAGATTTTTTACAAGAAAACACTTCAAACAAGCACAATCCTATGATTAATGTTAGGGGTATGGCTAGGCAAGGTCTTAATCTAGGATACACAAGGCTTCTAGGGAGTCCTCGATATACTCTTGGTATGTGAGGCACAACCATGAACACTAGCCTGTCACAAGCGTGAGTCGGGAACCCCAGCGAGATACTGAAAGGCTTAGACCAACTCTTCACGTCTATCTAGGTATCACCCTAGCTTCGACGCTCCGCCAATTACGACGTGACTGGATTGGGGTACAACTTTCGTTCTCCCCCCTTTATATACCCTGCTGGTACGCGTGGTTGGAATCGTCCCTTGGGGTGATGAAATCCCCAAGTAGGTTCCACTAAAAAGAAGACACTAACCACTTCCAACTACTCCCCAGGCTCACATGAAGTGCAAGGGGAAAGTGAAAACAAATTAATGCCCCCTTGGGTAACACAAGAATAAACAATCACAGCAAGCAATGAAGTTTACTCCCCCTAATTAGACTATGTTCCAAAACAACAAGGATAATTTTTGAAAATCTGATCAAATAGATGGCCCTGCAAACAAATGTTAGCTGTCTTTTTCTTTGTTCTTGGTCAATTACGCCATAATATGCTACAAAACGTTAGCAAAAAACACCAATATTCTTGCCAAAACAATGTTAAAGGGTTACTACTTGAAAATAGCAAAAAATGAGAGCAAAAAGAAGCTAAAATGAGTGTTTTACCTTCCAAACTGTGCTGTTTTGGGGCACTTCCGCCTTTCTACAACAAAACAGGGGTGCTTTCGCCTTTCTGTAACAAAAACAGGGGCACTTCTGCCTTTCTGCAGCAAAACAGGGGTGCTTCCGCCTTTCTGCAGCAAAAGATTAGAGGAAAAGAACCTTTTAAGATGAAAGGGCGTATCCGCCCCTCTGCAGGAAAATTTATCATATTTTTAAAAAGGAAAGTTGTACGCCTCACTGCAAGAAAGTGTCAGAAACAAACTTCTAAGTATACACCTAACTACAGCAAACTGTTAGAAGAAAATGAAATTGTCAGATATAGGGCGCTTCTGCCTTTCTGCAGCAGACAAGAGGGTGCTTCCGCCTTTCTGCAGTAAAGTAGAGGGTGCTTCCGCCTTTCTACGGTAAAGCAGAGGGCGCTTCCGCCTTTCTGCAGTAGGACAGAGGGCGCTTCTACCTTTCTGTGGTAAAACAGAGGGCACTTCCGCCTTTTTGCAGTAAAACAGAGGGTGCTTCTACCTTTCTGTGACCTTTTCCTGCAAAATTCTTAGCAAAAACAAAGGTTAAATGCAAGAACCCATTTGTGGGTCCCACCGGGCGTGCCAGAAATGTGTACCTTGGAATTTTACCCTACTCTAATGTGCAAAATAACTAAAAATGCAAATGATAAAAGACTAAGGACACTTCAAGATTAGCCTAAAGAGTGATAAAACAAGAAGGAAAATAGATGAAACGAGATGCAAATGATTATACCTTCCTTGTTGTTGAAGACTCCTTGGTTGGCCCCTGATTTTGATGGATTTTTGTGCTCCTTAGATGGCTTGTGATGTAGCTAGATGCAAGATTGAATGTGCAAAATGATCAAAGTGGATGGCTAAATGATAACAAGTGCTTGAGAATGCAAATTGACAGTATAAGGTTACTCCAAATCAAAAGTCTTGAAAATGCCCTTGAGGAGGGGGTATTTATAGGAGAATTTGAATTCTCTAGAGAATTCAACGGTTGAGATTCATCTAACAAGGTCAAGATGAAGGGCTATGGTGAGTTGAGAACTCACAAGCCCTCACATCTTGACATGTGGATGGTGAAGTGGCTAAGAGGAGATGAGGTGTAAGTGAGGTGGAAGAGAAGTACATGATGTGGAGGAAGTACAAGTACCTTGCAAGTACATTGGGAGATGGGAGGAATCTTGGGTGAATAAAAGTGAATTTTAAATTCACAATGATTGGAAGAATCTAGTGGATAAGACAATGTTCCCAAAAGGTGGGAGTTTGTCACATGTGACTTGATGTGACAAGTCAAAGATTCTAGAAGATGCATGGGAAAAGGGGATTCTTGGAAATAAAAAGGAATTAAAATTTCTTGGGGATGGAGAGAGTTGACCAAGGTACTGATTAAGATTAATGTCAGTGATTAGAAGAATAAATGAGATTAGAAGCCAACTTGCAAAAGTTGGAGGATGTGACACATCCTAATCGAAGGATTAGGCATGTGCACATCCTAATGAAGAGAGATGGATTAGGATTAGATGAAAATGACATGTGAGGAATTAAATAAATGTAATATTTATTTAATTCATTTGATAAAAGATTAAGAGGGTAAATACCTTACATTTGGTAGAATTAAAGATATTAATTAAATAATAATTACTTAATTAACAAAAATAAGATGAAAGGGGATGAATTTGGATAAATTAAGTGTCCAAATTTAGATGTCTAGGATTTTTCAAGAGGCTTCCACGTTTTGATAAAAGCTAACCAATAATTTAAAGCGGTAATTCAACAATTTTGGCATGATAACTCTAGAGTATCACCCAATGCAAAGGATGTTTTAAAGTTAAGAATTGGCAATCGAGACCATACACCACATCCTAAACATTTCTTGGAATCAAGCCAAACAATGTTGTTCAAAAAATTTATTGAAACACAAAAATATGGAAATCTCACAAAGGACTTTTGAGGGTTTGAAGCCATTTTATTGTGTGCCTCTTAAGATTCGTAATAGTTGTTGCAAATCCCATGTGGAGTTTTCAATGTACCATGAGCTATTATGCTATATCTGTTCTACTTTGCATACTAATGAAATGTTGCAAGAGTGTGGTGCAATGCATATTCCAAAATCATCAAGGGACTTGCTAGATCTATTTTTATGTTCTAGAGATGATGGTTGCTTATAGAAATGATTGTTTAAATGCAAAGTGCTCACAATGTGGTGGCTTGTCAAAGTTTGTTCAATGTTTTCATGAGAGTTTTGAACATGAATTTGGAAAGAAGCTTGTTGAGAAAAAGAGATATGAGATAGTCAAATATACTTTGCAAAGTGGAGGTGAAGGTTGTAGATGTGAGTTGGTTACAAAAGAATGCAGTGTTGCTGATTTTATTTTTGATTTTAAGGACAATCTTTTCTAAAAGTATGCAAGGCATAGTCATAGGTCTCAGTGGTTGGATAAAAAATTTAGGATGTGTAAGGACTCTTTTCCGATTGGCACTATTATATCAGTGGTTGATTTTGCAGAAAACTACACATTGCAACCAAAAAATGAGGTACAATCTCAGTATTACAATTCCATTCAGATTGTTATTTTTGTCTACATAATGTTTAGACATGCACCTGATAGTACAGAGGAGGATCAAAAGATAATCAGATAGTATCATTTTTATATGAGTGATGATAGATCTCACTCGTATGAGTATGTCCAACATTGTTTCAAGAATTTTTTGAGTTCTTGTAGGAGCATGATATAGCATTGGGCCAACATCTAATTTGGTCAAATAATTGCACATGTCAATTCAAGAATGCTTGTATGTTTTATTGGTTGAGTAGAATGCATGTAGAGAGGGGTCTACCTCATATTTGGAGTTTTTTTGAAGCTTGACATGGGAAAGAGGAGCATGATGGAGCAGGTGCATGCGTAAAGAGAGCTCTAGTTAAGGAGCAATTAAAGATTTCAAGAGCAAAATTCAGTGATGCACGTTCTATAGTTGATTGGTGTAGTTCAACATTGTCACAGGGAGGGACACTTGATTCAATAGTGCACAAATTCTTTTGGTTCATTGAGGAGGGTATAGTGGGAGGCAGATTAGATTTTCATACAATCAAAGATTCTTCAAAGATGCATTCATTTCAAAGCTCAGATGCAGGCACATGGACCATTTGGACACGAGAGTTGGCTTATTTTTTTTAGAGTTGTATTCAATGCAAGTGGGATCAATGCGAGTCAAGTGAGTGGGTGGATACATGAGTACCACAATATCTAACTCCTTTATCTCAAATAATATCCATGACAAATGACACAATGGAAAGTTCAGTTGATTACGACCTGCTTTCAGTTCTACTACAGCTAGGACATATTTTTGCAGTTGTTGCACCGTAGGGGAATGAAGAGAGATCAAACTATTGGTTGGCTCAATGTGTGTAGGAAAATAATAAGCTAACACAACCGATGGAAGATGATGATGGTTTCATGTATCCTACATGTTCAGTTGTGGTTGCAGGAACTTGGTTGTGAACATACATGATTAGAAAGAATGGCATACTTGCATTTGAAGACTACGAGAAACACAAAACCATTATCATATATTTGTACCTTGTTATAGCAACAAATTTTAAGTTGTTGAAGCATCATGCTAGACCAAAGACAAAACAACTATGGACACTTAGTAATGTTGATCATGAAGCAATATTGGATACTCTTAAGCAAAGAGATGACCCTTCAGGCAGACTTGACTAGCATTTTCAAGAATGGAAGGTAGAATTCTTATGTTCATTAGTGTTCTTTATTTAATTCTAATATTTTATATACTATTGCAATGCAAGTGTTTTTAATAGTGATATTTTGTATGCACTTTTGCGATATTTTTGGCAAGAATGATCATGGACCTATTGCAACAATAGCCAACTTTGATCCTTTTGAAGAGGTATGCATATTTTATAGTTTGCATCACCAACTCATCATCATCCAAGTTGTTTAGATTAATATAGATATGTTAGTCTAAGCATCTTTTCTATTGTGACAATATAGATTTCTCATTTTCCCACTTTTGCGATATTCCTGGCACGATTGATCATGGACCTGTTGCAAAAATAGCCAACTCTGATCCTTTTGAAGAGGTATGTGTCTTTTATAGTTTGCATCACCAACTCATCATCATTCACGTTGTTTAGATTAATATAGATATGTTAGTCTAAGCATCTTTTCTATTGTGACAATATAGATTTCTCATTTTCCCACTTTTGCGATATTCGTCGCATGATTGATCATGGACCTGCTGCAACAATAGCCAACTCTGCTCCTTTTGAAGAGGTATGCGTCATTTATAGTTTGCATCACCAACTCATCATCATTTAGGTTGTTTAGATTAATATAGATATGTTAGTCTAAGCATCTTTTCTATTGTGACAATATAGATTTCTCATTTTTCCACTTTTGCGATATTCCTGGCACGATTGATCATGGACCTGCTGCAACAATACCCAGCTTTGATCCTTTCATAGAGGTATGCAACAGATTACAACAATATAGATTGGTTATTCTAAGCGTCTTTTATAGTTTTCATTACCATCTCATCATATTTTGTGTCATTTAGAATAATATAGATTGGTTATTCTAAGCTACCTTGATGGCTTGTACAGGTGCTTGTCAATCCAGAACATGAATATTCTACTATTGTTGAAGATTGTGCCCTAAATGCCTCTAATAGGAAAATTTTGTAAAATTTGAATTCTCAAATTGGAAACAATGTAAAACAGTCATAATTGTGTATGGGCATAATCTATACCTAGAGATGTTTTTTGAAATATGGGTCAAATGTTTGGCATTGTATAAAGGGTATGTTTAAAATGTAAAGGGGTTTATATTTTGGAAACTCATAGGTTTTTTAAAGGGGTCTATTTTTGTACTTAATCGAGCTACAACTGAAGGTTTTCTTCTTGGTTCTTTCCTGTCAGTATGCTCATTTGAACTAGGTTTTGTAATACTATCTAGTCCTCTCCCCTACTATCTCTTACTCTATCTCTCACTCAAAGAGTAAGGAGAGAGCTTAACCCATCTATGTTTTTTGAAGAGACATACATATACTAGCAATCACACGTGAAGATGTAATGGGCACATTGATAGGTGCAATATGAAATTATGTATGCTACAATTGAAGCAATTTCAAGAAGTCTTGTTATGGTGAAAGTTTTATTAGAGAATACATAATCATGTTTTCTTAAAGAAGTATTAATAGGTATTAATTTTGAAGTAAATTTATAACATATGCAAAGCATTTGTAAATCAATATGTGTGTAATTGTAACAGTAAAATTTGTGCATACCATATCATTTCCCACACAATTTTGTGTCTATTTTGAAGAAATGTCTCAATACATGTATGTAGTGACTCAACATGTAAATTCAAGCTCATCTCTCTAGCCTTTTATCAATTTGCATATTTAAATCACTATACTATAATCATGAAAACATTCATTTATCTTATAGCATTGGAGCAATTAATAGTGAGACATTTTGATTCAATGTAATAAAAATGAGTAACAAATTTGAACATCTAGAGTGCTTGCCAACTATTTTTAATCTTGTTTCACTTTTTGGGGATTGATCTAGGAGAACTTTCCTCCCCAAGAGAAATCAACAACCCTTATGATATTTCTAAATACCGCCAAGTCCCTAGATATTCAAGAGTAGATCAAAGATAAACATTCATACCCTTATCAACCTGTAATTATCCAATACCCCTATCAACCCTTAATTATGTTAGGTTGATTGTGTTTGATTGATTGCATTTACTTAATTATCATAGGTTAATTTCATAAATAAACTTTTTTTTTCTTTATATTTTGTTGAGCCCAACCAATCCTACACTTGATGTGACCTTCTTTTTAGGGTTTTACATTATTAAGGTTTTCAAATCTACAATTTTCTAAGTTTACATTCTATTTTCAAATTTGAACTTTCGTATACATCCTTGTACATCATTGATACATTTTTCTATTAGGTTTTGCATTTTTTATGTTAAGATATAGTAAATTATATTCACTTGCAAGTTGATGTGTAAATCTCTTGTATTGTTAGAATGAGTACTTGAATGATCATGAGGTGTTGAGGGAAAAAATAATTTTCATTAGTATTCTTTGGAATGCTTGGGATATTGTTGTAATGGTATTGAATAAAGAAGGTCATCAATGGGAGTCACACAATTGTTTCCATCAATGGAATTGACCATCTCTCACATGTAATGCTTGGGAGTTACATTGGGAGAAGTGGATCATCTTTCCATAATGTTATGGGTTCCTACTTAGTTGATATGTTCATAGTGGAGGGCTAGTTTTGGGAATTTGTGCTCTTGACAAGTTATTGGTCAAATACATTATCTATTCATGGATTCTATCTTGAGTGCTATCATAATTACATGTTGGGGTGGTTCGTGGTTTTAAACTATCAAGAATGGTTTTGGTGGCAATTAGTTTGGGGAAACCACTTACATGGTTTTATCTTTGCATTGCTTTGTAAATTGGAGGAATTATATGGAGGTTTCATGGGTTATGTAGGTGTACTTAAGGCCTTAAAGGGCTCGAGATAGGTTTGGTTGAAGGAGTTTTTTTCTTTGAATCAATAAAGTTTCAATTTCTCAGTTCATATTTTACTGTTTTTCTTGTGTTTTCTACATGTGCACAAGCCATTCAAGTATTTTTGTATAAAAACTTTACATAGAAACTTTATTACATGTCTTGACGTTATTTCAAGAGTGGAAGGCGTGGAAAACTGGGTTTTGAAATAAAATGAAGAGTTAAAGGTCTAAAAATGGTGTTTTTTTTTCACTTGAAAATACAGTTTTTACCCTAGGGTTTGCAAAAATCTCTAAGATACCAGAAGTTTCTTTGTTTTCTAAGCATATTGGGGCCTCAATAAAGGTGTCTAAAGTGGTGGTAAAGTCTGAAAGGTTGTGGAAGTGCTACATCCAATAAACCCTCAAGAATTACACTAAAAATAAGGGTGATTTGATGGTTACAGGTCTGTACAAATGGAATCTAATTGCAAAATCTTTGTTTTCTTGGAAATTTATTTGCTGCCCCAAGGTTTTAGGGGTTTGTGTGGTGTTTGCAGGTATGTTGCTTTGCATTTTTGGGCTAATTGAGTAGCCTGTTCAAGGGTGAATGTATAGGAAGTCAACGCTGGTCCAAATGAGTTTATGTTGTTTCTCATATATGTTGTGTAACTTGGATATGGGTGTTTGAATCATTCATGTGTTTGTTTGGTGTTTTGGAAAATTGTGGAGTAATTGGACAAAAACTACTTTCTCACTATTACAAGGGTTTAAGGGGGTTAAAGAGGGAAATGCGTATTTAGTTTCTTGTCAAGTTTTAAGAGAGTTTTGAACTGTCCAAAGAGGTTAGAATAATCTTGTTAGATGCCTCAAATAGGCAAGTTGCAAGGAGTTTGTGATTGTCCCCTTGTGTCTGCATCAAATTTTCACCTAATTTCACTTGGTCCAATGTAGCTCGAAGTGATTCATTGTATTTTGTTGCAAAAGAGGACCATCCCTAGAGTAAACGTACCCATCTAGACGTGTTGGAATAGTCTGTTTGGTCGTACAAGTTGCGAAATGAAAGTTGCACCACTTTGCAACTTTACATTGCTTGCATCTGACAACTTTTCCCTCGACTGAAAAGTCATCACCACAGGAAAACAACTTCGAGATAGAAAAAACCGAGAGAGGTTTTTGTAGAAGGTCCAAACATGATCCCATAGCCTCAGAAAAAGAGTTTGTAATCATTACAGTCTTTGATAAATAGCCATTCAAAGATTGCTGCCTTTTAGCACTTTAGACTCTTAAGGGAAATCACTGGTCCAATATTGCTCAGAGTGATTCAGCGTATTTGGGTGCAAGAGAGGACCATCCCTAGCATAAACATACCCATATGGATGTGTTGGAATAGTTTGTTTGGTCGTACGAGTTGTGGAATGAAAGTTGCACCACTTTGCAACTTTACACTGCTTGCATCTAGCAATTTTTCCCTCCACTAAAAAGTCATCACCACAGGAAAATGCCTCCGAGATAGAAAAAATTGAGAGAGGTTTTGGTAGATGGTCCCAACACAATCCCATAGCCTTAGATGAAGATTCTATAAGCATCACAGTCTTCAAGAAATAGCCTTCAAAGATTGCTGCCTTTTAGCACTTTGGACTCTTAAGGGAAATTGTTGGTCCAATGTAGCTCGGAGTGATTCGGCGTATTTGGGTGCAAGAGAGGACCATCCCTAGCGTAAACGTACCCATCCAGACGTGTTGGAACAGTACGTTTGGTCGTACGAGTTGCGGAATGAAAGTTGTACCACTTTGCAACTTTACACTGCTTGCATCTGGCAATTTTTCCCTCCACTAAAAAGTCATCACCATAGGAAAACACCTCCGAGATAGCAAAAACTGAGAGGGGTTTTTGTAGATGGTCCAAACACGATCCCACAACCTTGGAAGAAGAGTCTATAAGCATCACGGTCTTCAAGAAATATCCCTTCAAAGATTGTTTCCTTTTAGCACTTTGGACTCTTAAGGGAAATCATCGGTCCAATGTAGCTCAGAGTGATTCAGCATATTTGGGTGCAAGAGAGGACCATCCCTACCATAAAAGTACCCATCTGGACGTGTTGGAATAGTCTATTTGGTCGTAAGAGTTGTGGAATGAAAGTTGCACCACTTTGCAACTTTACACTGCTTGCATCTAGCAACTTTTCCCTCCACTGAAAAGTCATCACCACAAGAAAACACCTCCGAGATAGCAAAAAATGAGAGAGGTTTTTGTAGATGGTCCCAACATGATCCCATAGCCTTAGACAAAGAGTCTGTAAGCATCACGGTCTCTGAGAAATAGACCTTCAAAGATTGCTCCCTTTTAAGACTTTGGACTCTTAAGGGAAATCGTCGGTCTAATGTAGCTTGGAGTGATTCGGCATATTTGGGTGCAAGAGAGCACCATCCCTAGCGTAAACGTAGACATCCAGACGTGTTGGAACAGTCCGTTTGGTCATACGAGTTGCAGAATGAAAGTTGCACCATTTTGCAACTTTACACTACTTGCATCTGGCAACTTTTCCCTCCACTGAAAAGTCATCACCCCAGGAAAATGCCTCCAAGATAGCAAAAACTGAGAGAGATTTTTGTAGATGGTCCTAACACGATCCCATAGCCTCAGACGGAGAGTCTGTAAGCATCACGGTCTCCAAGAAATAGACCTTCAAATATTGTTTCCTTTTAGCACTTTGGACTCTTGAGGGAAATGGCCGGTCCAATATAGCTCAGAGTGATTTGGCGCATTTGGGTGCAAGAGAGGAACATCCCTAGCGTAAACATACCCATCCAAACATGTTGGAATAGTCCATTTGGTCGTACGAGTTGCGGAATGAAAGTTGCACCACTTTGCAACTTTACATTGCTTGCATCTAACAACTTTTCCCTCCACTAAAAAATCATCACCATAGGAAAACACCTCTGAGATAGCAAAAACTGAGAGAGGTTTTTGTAGATGGTCCCAACACGATCCCATATCCTTAGACGGAGAGTCTGTAAGCATCGTGGTCTCTGAGAAATAGACCTTCAAAGATTACTGCCTTTTAGCACTTTGGACTCTTAAGGGAAGCTAGTGGGTAACATAGTTAACTTCTTCACAAACTTGGTTTGAAGTAATTTCATTCTTTTTTGTGCATTTAAAATGGAGTTTTAAGCCTTCCATCCTAAAATTGACCTCTAAATAACTTCAAACACCTTAACTACCTCATTCTTATTCATTTGTTTTGCAAACAATCATTTTCATTCCAAGAGGTTGAGCTTTCATTTTTGCTTGTTGGATTGAATGGGGACTATGACACAACTTTCTTTTTTCAAAAATTGTTCAACATCATTGAACTAAGAATTTATAACACATTTGTTGAGAAACAAAGGAGTACCACAAACTAAAACACATTACACTTCAATTCTCATTGACTTGATGTACTCTTCAACATCTCTCTTCTCTAAAAGTGACCTCTAAATCACTTCAAACACCTTAACTACCTCATTCTTATTCATTTGCTTTGCAAACAAGCATTTTCATTCCAAGAGGCTGAGCTTTCATTTTTGCTTTCAAAGAAAAATCTTCCTATGCCATTGTTACACTGCACAGGTAAACCAGGTTTTGTATTGTGGACCTATATTAAGTTACCACTCTCAAGTACCAATGTAAAAATGATACAAAATAACTTTTGAGACTACAAGAAGACATCTGATAACTCTTGAGTGTACTAAAAGAATTCTTATGATTTTTGAAGAATGTTGATAACTCTACTCAGTTGTCTTATTTTTTCAATATCACACAAATTGAACCCTGGCATCAATAGACTTTGTAAATCAAGCTACCACAATTCAAGTTTCAACGATGAATATTTATCATGCATGTTTTAAATAACATTCAATTTTATAGTGGATTTTTTGTTTATATGATGTTATGTGATATTCTAATCATAATTTATGCTTCTAGGCTGCACATATATATATATATATATATATATATATATATATATATATATATATATAATTTTTACATGTTTTCTCCATTGTTCGGCCCCTACACTGCAAGTAAATGGCTGCATAGTGTGTGGAATGAGGGGGCAGCAGGCTTGAGACCCCTTTAAAGTTTGTTTGAGTGCTTTCTTTTCATTTTTTGTGAGTTTTGTGCCAAGTTTCCTCAAAGAAATGTGGTCTCATAGAATTCCATGACAAGCTAATGCAATTGATAGCTGCTCCTAGTTATTAGTTATGTAATGTGAAGTAATTGCATAACTGCTTAGGTTGACTTTGTAAAAACTATATTGTTATTGAAATGTTTTCATCTATCAGCATCTAGTTGTTACTTATGCAATGTGAAGTAATGCTTTGAGTTTGAAAGATGTGCAATGCAATGTAGTCAACAATATGAATATAAACTACATAATATTTAACCATTCTTTTTATGCTATTGTACATTGATATTTAACCATTGCTCACTTGATTAAATTTTCAAAGAGTTTAATCATGCACATGAGGAGGAAATTAAATTTTGATTGTCAACTTCTATATATATCAAATTATCCAATAATCAAGTGTATGTCTATATACAAAAATGGCATCAACGCCAACTCAAACAAAGTTTTACAATATGTGGCATATGCCATCTCGGTATCTATTCAAAATTTACATGCCAAAATGTCTATCTCATCCTAAACTACTAGTGGATCATCAAAATGGAGCCTCTTTGAAGCACTTGTTGGCTCTGAAGGTAGCTACACAAGAAAAAGTCAAACCACAATTGAGATTAGTTATACTATATAATTTAAAATCAAATAATTAACATAAAAATCAATACACATTGAATTATAATTGAACTCTAAAATTCAAATCTTGATTACCTGAAATATACGTCTCTTCGAAGGGTCAGGAGTCCTAGAATATACCCCTCTCAAAGAACTAACCAAACCAACTTTTGTAACGTTAATTTATATATGTGAACAAAAACATGAAATTGATCCAAGTTAGCATAGAATTGTCGATAATAAGAACATATTTACCAAGCACAAAATAAAATAAACACATACCTCTTTAGGATGATCTTTTTCTGTATCTCCTTTAGGTGTTTCAACACCTCCTCCTTCAGGTGTTCGATACCTACTCCTTCAGGTGTTGTGGCACTTATCAACAATGATGTATAGCTCACAACCGCCTATACATAAAAATGACAAGTACATATGAAACTATGAATCTATGTCAATGCATGCATAATCAATAAAATATCTTATAAATCTTAATTCAATCAAATTTAAGTTCAATTACCTTTCCCTTATCTAACATTGTGCTTTCATAGTCTAGACAGCGTCACACCTCACTCACACTAGGTGTTTCCTACAAGCAGAGAATAAGATAAACATATAAGTTAATATATAATTTCATTAATGACAATTCAAATGACAAACAAGTATACAGTAAAAAAATGTAAATGAGTGAGTGTGAAAATACATACTGTGTGCATCTCGAGGCCAAATGAAATGGCCCTAAGGGTGCTATCAGTCACCCATGTGAGCTCCTCCTCAGACATTAACTGTTAAATAGACCATGTAAATAAATATTAGTACTTGATACTATCTCTTATTAATATTCATTTTAAAAAAATGCAAGTTATGAATTTACACCTTAAAATTTACCTGTGTAACTACTCCAATGTCCACCTCTCTAGCAGGAGAGGACTGTGTGGGGTGTGCTCCACTCCCCTACATGTGATCTACTATAATCTCCATAGCTTGGATGTCATAATAAAAAGTGTCTAATGGTTGCTCAGGGGGTTGTACAATAGGACCCAAGCATATTTGCTAGCATGTATTGCAAATATGTGGCACACAAATATGTAGACCCGAGGAGGATGATGCAGCAGCACTGGATCCATCACCAAGATCAGTACACTGTGGCTGAGCTACTGAAGAAGCATGGGAAACCAAATGACCACTCAAAGAGTGGATGGCCTAGATAGTTTGTGTGGTTTCATCCTCCGTAATATTTGGATGTTGTACTAGAGGTGGCGGAGGAAGGGGAAGACGGGGAACATGTGGGAGCTTGACTACTCTAGTTGCCCCTGGCCTATCCTGGGGCATACCTCCACCAACACCCTGGAAGGGTTTAATGTCAAAGTAATTGACATGATGCCCTAACAAAAACTCAGCATATAATTTTTTAATAAAGTAAAAAGGTACATCAAGATTATTGTTGGGTAGTTTATCAAAAACCATACACCAACGATCCCAAAAGTTATCTACTATGCCCCTATGCATGCACCATTTTATAGAAAGTTTTGGTTTGTTAACATTAACTAGCAAACCAATGTTGGGGTTAATAAATAAAGAGGCTATTTGGGCTTTTGTTATTTGGAGATCTTTCACATCATCATAAGACAATCCACATGCATAATATTGCCTCATGGTTTCTCACCACGAATGAAAGGCATTATGTTGGGTGGAAAGGGTTTCTACATTTGTAATTATTCCTGTCAATGTGGTTGACATATGGGATAATCGAGGGATTTTCTTATAAACATCACAAATTCCCCTCAATTGCTCCAATTTTTCATGAATTAAGTCTTCAATTGATGGCCGTGGAGGTGGTGGAGCATTTGGCATTTTTGCATTTTGATTCTCAGCTAGTGGATTTTCATTCTCAATTGGTGGAATTTGTGCATTCTCATTCTTAGCAGCCATAATGCCTGATTAAAGATAAAAAATAATTAATCTAATTAAAATTAGAGAATATAAATGAAAATATTATAAAAATACCCTAATTTAAAAAAAAAATCCAAAAAAACCCTACTTTTTAACAAAAATCTATAAAATTCTCTAATTTTTAATACAAATACATAAGAAACACTATTTTTATATCAAAATCCATAAAAAACATTCATTTTTTTATCAAAATCCATTCTAAACTCAATTGTTTCATAAAAATTCAATCAAAAACCCTATTTTGAAAAAAATCCACAAAAAACATTCATTTTTTTTTATCAAAATCCATTCTAAACTCAATTGTTTCATAAAAATTCAATCAAAAACCCTATTTTAAAAAAAATAAAAAACATTCTTTTTTTTTTAATCAAAATCCATTCTAAATTGAATTTTTTCATAAACATTCAATCAAAAACCCTATTTAAAAAAAAAATCCACAAAAAACCATATGAAATTATTCAAATCTAAATCTAAATTGAATCAAATCAAATAAAAATTAAAAAAATTACCTTTTCAAATCGGATTTTGGCCAAATCGGATATCCGTTACGCAAAGAATCAATTCACTATGTGCCCGTGGGTTGTTGACTGTGAAATAACTTTAAAACAATGACTGAGTTTTTTTATATATGCTTTTTGCAAATCGGATATCCGATTTGTAAAACTAGGTTTGGTGTTTGCTATGGTGACACCTGAGCCTAAAAAAAGTCAACACGTTCTTTTCGCTTTTTTTGGTCAACTAAAGACGTGTCTTTTTCCTCATTGCCACTTTTTGGCTCACCATGATCCTGCACATACCCAATTGAGGGTTGAGGGTTTAATGTATAGGGTAGATTAGAGGGTGAGGATTTAAGGATTGAGGCTTGAGGGTTTAAGGTATAGGGTAGATAATTGAGGGTTAAGGGTGGTTTAATGTATAGGGTTGAGGGTTTAAGTTTGAGGGATGGATATGATTCAAGGATTAGGGTTGAGGTTCCAATGTATAGGGTAGAGGGTATAGGGGTTAATGAGGGATTAGGGTTTAAGAGTACTTGAGGGTTGGGGGTAGAGGGTAGAGGGTACTTGAGGGTTTAAGGGTTGAGGGTTGAGGGATTAGGATAGAGAGTATAGTTGGGTTTAAGTGTTGAGGATTTAGGGTTGAGGGTATAGGGTTGAGAGATTAGGGTAGAAAAGGAGGGATGGATTAAGGGTTGAGGGTTGATAATTTAGGGTTGAGGGTTTAATTTATAGGGTAGATCAGAAGGTAGAGGGTAGAGGGTTTAAGGCTTGAGGCTTGAGGGTTTAAGGTATAAGGTAGATTAGAGGGTTTAAGATAAGGTATTAAGGGTTGAGGGATTAGGGTAGAGAGGGATGGATGGATTAAGGGTTGAGGGTATAGGGGTTTACTAGGGTTTAGGGTTTAAGGGTTGAGGGTTTAATGTATAAGGGTTGAGGCTTGAGGGTTTAAGGTATAGGGTAGATCAGAGGGAAAATAATTGAGGGTTAAGGGATATTTAATGTATAGGGTAGAGGGTTGAGGGTTTAAGGTTGAGGGTAGAGGGTTGAGGGATGTATATGGTTCAAGGATTAGAGTTGAGGGTCCAATGTATAGGGGTTGAGGGATTAGGGTTAATTAAGGGTATTTGAGGGTTTAGGGTCGAGGGTTTAAGGGTTGAGGGATTAAGGGTTGAGGGTTGAGGGATTAAGGGTTCAAGTATTAAGGGTTGAGGGTTGAGGGTAGAGGGTATAGGGGTTAACTATAAGGGTTTATGGTTTAAGGGTTGAGGGTTGAGGGATTAAGGGTTGAGGGTTGAGAATTGAGGGTTGAGGGATTAAGGGTTGAGGGTTGAGAATTGGGGGTTGAGGGTTTAATGTATAGGGTAGATTAGAGGGTAGAGGGTTTAAGGGTTGAGGCTTGAGGGTTTAAGGTATAGGGTATATCAGAGGGTAGATAATTAAGGGTAGATGGTTGAGCGTTTAAGGTTGAGGGTAGAGGGTTGATGGACATATGTGGTTCAAGGATTAGGGTTGAGGGTCCAATGTATAGGGTAGAGGGTATAGGGGTTAATGAGGGATTAGGGTAGAGAGTATACTTAGGTTTAAGAGTTTAAGGGTTGAGGGATTACTAGGGTTGACTAGGGTAGAGGGTATTGGGACATATGTTTAGGGTAGAGGGACATAGAGGGTTTAACGATTTAGGGTATTTGGTTGAGGGTATAGGGTTGAGGGATTAGGTTTGAGGGTATAGGGTTGATGTATTAGGGTAGAGAGGGAGGGATGTATTAAGGGTTGAAGGTTGAGGTTGAAGGTAGAGGGTATAGGGGTTTACTAGGGTTTAGGGTTGAGAATTGAGGGATGAGGGTTTAATGTATAGGGTAGATCAGAGGGTAGAGGGAAGAGGGTTTAAGGCTTGAGGCTTGAGGGTTTAAGGTATAGGGTAGATCAGAGGGTAGAGAATTGAGGGTTAAGGGCGGTTTAATGTGTAGGGTAGAGGGTTGAGGGTTTAAGGTATAGGGTAGAGGGTTGAGGGACGTATATGGTTCAAGGATTAGGGTTGAGGGTCCAATGTATAAGGTAGAGAGTATAGGGGTTGAGGGATTAGGGTTAATTAAGGGTATTTGAGGGTTGAGGGTCAAGGGTTTAAGGGTTGAGGGTTGAGGGATTAGGGTAGAGAGTAATTTACTTGGGTTTAAGGGTTTAAGGGTTGAGGGATTAGGGTCAAGGGTATAAGAGGGTGTGTATTGGCCGGTTGAGGGTAGAGGGACATAGAGGGTTTAACAATTTAGGGTTTAGGGTATTGGGTTGAGGGTATAGGCTGGTTGAGGGATGAGGGTAGAGGGTAGAATGTTTAAGGATGATTTAGGGTTTAAGGGTTTAGGGTTAATTAAGGGTTGAGGGATTAAGGGTTGAGGTTTGAGGGATTAGGGTAGAGAGTTTAGTAATTGGGTTTAAGGGTTTAACTAGAGTTGAGGGATTAGGGTCAAGGGTACTAGAGGGTATATGGTTCAAGGATTAGGGTTTAGGGTCCAAAGTATATAGAGGGTTTAAGGTTTTAGGGTCTTGGCCTCTAGTGAGGCTCAAAATTATGGTTTCATGAATATTCCTGTATTGGCAGATGATCTGTAATTTTTTGAATTTTGATTAATACAATCTCCTGTTGTTTTTGGTGGCTGTAAGTGATTGTATTGTTGGTTGTTAGCCTAGTTGTAATCTTTTTCTCTCTCTTGGAAACCTTTGTTGCCTCCTTTTTGTATTATTTACATTGTTGCAATTAAAAAAGAAAAATTAAATGCTAAACAAAAACAATATGTACATACAAAAAGAATGTACATTATAATTCCTATTCTCAGTATATTAGTTGAGTTTTTAATTTTATTTTTAAATTGTTTAATTATGATAATTTTTTTACCCATAATTGGGAATTATAATGTACATTATTTATTTTACATTATAATTTTATTTGAAAATAATATATATGAGATTATTTGAAATTATTTTTGAAAAATTACAAATGAATTAAATAAAATAAATAAAGGGATTTTTTAATAAGTATGAGCATTAATGAAGGGTAGATTGAGCTCAAATTTTAATGATGGCCTAACATACGAAGTCGAGTATGCATGACAACATTGATGGAGCCTTAGGAGATAAAATTTCCATAGCAATTACAATGAAGTGAAGTCTGTACAATAATTTTGCGTTGACCTACTACATCCGGTTATAGTCATTTAAGTCATGAGTTGAGCCATTAAAATCATTCTTTGTACCAGCCCCAAGTTCTAAGTTAGTTGGTCATCATGTATGGTTAATCGTTTAAATGCTCCCTATAGTCGGGCCATAATATTTTTTAATTGATTTACGTTTAAGCCATCCTGCATAAGGTGATTCAAAGGAGTGTGGTAAGGTGGTAAACAACAAGAAGATAAAGCATACACTGCTATAGTACCAGAAGGGTGAGCAACATATGCGGTAGAGCGGTGTACACCGCAACCCCGCAACAAGAAGACTTGAGCAAGGCGGTAGAGCAGTAAGCATGGAAGATAAGTGGTCATCGTAGTACTGCATAAGGTGATTCAAAGGAGTGTGGTAAGGTGGTAAAAAACAAGAATATAAAGCATACACTGCTATACCTTCGTGAGGGTGAGCAACATATGCAGTAGAGTGGTGTACACCGCAACCTTGCAACAAGAAGTCTTGAGCAAGGTGATAGTGCGGTAAACATTAGAATGGAAGGGAAAAACATCACCATACTGTAGTGGTTATAATAAGAGATGATATCTGGTAGTACGATAATTGTGGTATCATTAAAATTTACAACAATAAATGCCATCACACATGCTTCAAAATTAATTTCAAGGATTTGAGCTTGATGGGAAACTATTTGGCGAAGAATTGGCATTAATACTCATACGACTAAATATTGCACCCTCAAAAGAAAGTGAATTTTCCTAAGACTATCCTTAGTTGAAATGCATTGTTATGGACGAAGCTGAGGATGCCGAAAAAATGAGCTATGTGAAAGATGAGCACTCAGGTAAGTGCACAAATAACCGTCTGAAGAAGCTTGATTGGTGTAATATCTAGTAAAGCTCTGTTATTTGAAGTCATAGTAGGAAAAACTGAAATATGCCTCCTAAAAGAAAACAATTAGAAGTAAAAGAAAGTAAGGCCAAAATTAAGGAAGAAGAACCTAAGGTAAATAAGAGACCACTGCACCAATCTATATTAGATAAACTTCCACGATCAACCAAGGCGGGAAATAAGAAATTTCTCGCAGACACTACACAAGGTTGTAGGGATTCTCTCATTCCCAAATCCAAGTGGGACTTATTTTGGTATTTTTACAGTAAGAGAAATGAGAAGATTCCAGTGTCAAACCCTTGGATGTTGGATTTAGAAAAGTTTATTGTCCCAAATGTGTTTATTGATGTGGAGTTTATTAGATTATTAACCAAGCATTATCACTTTGCAACCAAGACAGTAAGGTTGCCAAATGGCTCAATATTGTAAGAGGTAACCAAAGCTGCTATCATTGAGTGTTTTGGATTAAACAAGCAGGCTTTGACCAAAATAAACCTATAGAAGAGAAAAGAATATTATAAGAGGCTAAGAAGAACATATGAAGTGATGAGATACCCCTATATATGAAAAGAGGCATTAGTAATAGAATGATTCACATTTCTACTTCCAATATTGAACCATTCACTATGACAAATTTTCAATATTATTTTGTGAATACATATCTAGCTCTGTACCAAGTACTAGGGGTGGATGCTCGAGATAAAATGCCAATAAGCATGATGATGATGTCCATGAGAATTCAAAACCTTGAGACTGATATTGAGTATGACTTTGCTCCATACCTTGAGAGGGCGTTGGATGATGAATTATCACAAGTCATAGAGGATAGAACATCGATTACATTCAGACACTATTCCTTACTATGCCATTTGATACTATACTAGAATTAGGACCATTGGACTAAACAAATGGACTTAGATACAATGGATGAGAAAAGGAACGCCACACCTATCCAAAAGTGGTGCTATATTTGGGATAATCGGTGCAAGAATTCAAGCTTTGCTATATTCTATGAAGACTTGGTGCACAAAATCCTTCAAGTTCTTGGTTATTCAATGCTAAGGTTGCCAAAAAAATGCAACAATTGTTAAGACCTTTGGCCCTGAGACAAGAATAGGGTCACACACATAATTTTGGTGATTGGTTCTTTTTCCTAGAAGTTAGAATAATAAGAATCTATGGCTGCCCTACTACTCCACACATACTGCCAAAGTTCGTGCCCCTCAAATTAACATTTCTTGAATTTATGTGGAAAATGATGTGGATGGAAAAGAATGTAATGCACAAACAAAAGAACCTTGGGCACATTTCTTCCAAACTTAACCAAATGTGGAGACTAGACAATAGGCTCATATACATTGGAGGAGTTGCAATATTACTTGAAGTCAAGATATGCATTGGGTTCTAGAAAAGCAAGAGCCTTTGACCCTGAAAATCATATGAATAACATAAGGAAAAATCTTCTTACCAAAACAATAGTGGCACACCAAGTAGATTATGAGGAAGATGTGATTAGAAATTGCCTTACTTTTTCATAGGCATCCCTTAGATGGAAGAAATGGAAGGTTATAATGAAGCTTGAAGTCCAAGGAAGAAGAAAAATGACAAAAGTTTCCATGGCTATTTCATTGAAGAAAAAGACCCCACAAGGAGGATCAATCAGATAATTGATAAATTTGAGGATTTATATGCTAAAAAAGAAGTGTATGTTCAGGAACATGGTGGTAAGATAACTACAAAGTACACCCCATACACAACATCAAAGTCTCCCACATAGCAATTTCCTCCCAAGAGACAAAAGACACAAAGCATTGAGAAATTGGTACCTTATGAGGAGAGTGAAGGGGTGGGAGATACTGAAGATGTGGCCACTGTATTACAATAATTAAAGGGTGATATTGAGGTTGATCAGCCCATCCATGAGACTAGCACCCATAGGCATGGGGAAAGGATGGATGATGTAGAAAAAAAAAGTGCAAAGATACATGAAGATGAGACAGAAATTGTTGCCAAGAGGTTTATAGAGGATGATGATTTCATCAAGAGTCCAGAGTTTAGGGATTTCTAGACAAAGATGAAGATAAAATAAATTGAAGAGAAAATGGAGTCAGGGGAAATGGGAATTGAAGAACCAGAAAATAATCAAATGGTGGAACATACCTTTAATGAATTGAGGGTTGACCACATTCACATTAGCCCTTAGAAGGATAGAGAGATGATTTTGAAGAGCAACATGATCATTTTTCTTGGGTTGGAATTAAAGAAAATGTTTTTGCTTGATTAAGTACGGGCTCAAGAAGATCCAATGTTAGTTGCATATTTTGACTCTGATGAAGGAGTAAGTGGAATTGGGTATAACCCCAAAATTGAAACCTTGGCCATTTGGATCAAGCAGAAAAACACACAAAATCCTAAACTATTGGATGTAATACATGGAATGAAAGGGGCAGCAATCATAAGAACAATATAGGACACCGCCCCTTTGGAGGTAGCCACAATTACCATGCACTCAACCATGTTCACTCGTGCTACTATTAAGGGATTGGAGGACAGATTAAAGGAGTATGAAAGGGAACAAAAGTTCTTAAATGATGAAGTTAATAAACTGTTTATGGAGAATGTCAAGTTGAAAGAACAGTTAAAAGGATTAGGAACTTCACAAAGAAAGGAGATAGTGTTATATAAGCCTCCTAGTGCTCCATTAAATATTGTACAAAGAATTCCAACCGAGCAAGCAAAGGCTCCTAAGAAGGAAGTGGATGAAATGAAGGAGGCTTATGATGAAGTAAAAAGGACAGTTTATGAAGTTATGCAAAAAATTCTTGAGTACAAAATAAAGTTGGTTATTGATAAATTGGATAGTGTGCATGATAGTTATCAATCACCTTTGCGAGCAATTGATCAAATAAAAGCACATATGCTTGTATTGGACCCCCTGTTTCAAAGGTGGCAACCTATTCACCACACTCTATCTAAGTTATGTAAAGTTATACAAAGGAGTCTTGATGCTTCTATAGCATTAAAACCAACTAGCAAATAGTAAAAATGATTGTTGATGAATTTAAGTATATACAAGGGGAGGATAAGAGGATTGTGGCATGAATGGATTCCTTCCATACCTTAAAAAAATGGTATACACTGGAAATTGTGAAAGAGGATGGTCAAGTAAAAGACTTGGATGAATGGAAGAAGGAATTTGGTCAGGTTATTCATAATTGTTTAACCCATGTTCAGGGGGATAGTGACACTGGTCTTCATAGGCTCAATTTGATCATGGATGGATTGATTTCTCTTGATGTTGGATATCTAAAAATTTTCAATGATACAAAGGAACTACTAGATAGTCGATGGAAAAAACATCTTTCAAACATACCAAAGATCTAGGAATATTAGTGGCAATCAGATTTTATGATGTATCAATGGGATCATAAGTATTTGGCTTTAGATGAGTAGGTCACTAAGGCAAGGGCATCTAGAAATCTATCATGGAGAGGAAAGCTTTTCTAGATCGATGATCATGGGATTTCTATGTTGATTAAAGTAAACATATGTCTAAAGTGTCTTAAGCCTTGTTATTTCTTCAATTATGCAAATTAATTAGTTGTTAGTAAAAGAAGTAGTTTTGAAGGTCGTCTCTTTTTTGTAAAAGGAGTGAAGCTTCTTGCTTCCTATATAAATAGAAACCAAGGCTAATTTTGAGAGGATCCTCATATCATATTCCATTTTCATTTCCGTTAAAGTAGGCATTAGTAAGAAGATAGATTGCACATTCCACCCATTCATATCATATCAAAGACTTCTACTATAAATGTATATATATTTGAAACAACATAATGGAGAAGATTGCTCATAATTGGTAATCTATTTTGGTGTTCAATTGTTGTGTTAAATTTCATACTTATCTGTTACTGTGCTATCTCCAAAGTGGTTTCTTCAAGTTATTTAAATTCATAAGATTTATTAGGGCACATTTGTTGTTACTATGTGATTTTTTTGAGCTTATGAATGAAATAGAACATCTTATTATTAGAGATTCTCCATGACTGTGTTATCATTATGTATTTTTTCTTATGTTTTCCATACTTATTTCTTCTTATATTTGAATGAATATCAATTATTGAGCCTCAATACTGTGCTTATGTGAATGAATATGCTGATATAGTAAAGCATTTACTGTGGATGTTTTTAGTTATATGTTCAAAATTATGTTCAGCATAAAAATGGAAACTATTTAAAAATAATAAAGTTAATAAAGTTGCTTATTTAAATAATTTGAGTTACATGCATTAATATTTTATTAAATTTTGTGTCTTCACGAACATATGTTGATACAAAATGAATGGAAGAAGCATCCAAGTAATCATACCTTTTTTTCCAACAATTCATACCAAAGATTGAACAATTTAAGGATATTGCAATAGATAATTTGTATCAACACAAATAATATTACTGAAGCATTTCAAAGTTTGGGCCATAAGAGTCATCCTTTTTTAAAAATGGATTGAAAATAATTTTTACATGAATAAATTTTCCTATATTCAATCCCCAACTCAACCAACAACAGACGCACCTCTCTGCAAGTTGATGGAAACACATTCTCTTCAGGGAATATTTTAGTTTTTAGTGCCCTGTAAGATTTCCAAAGATTAAATCAATTGAATGTTTGACTTATGATGAACATGTTTGATATGTCAATATATACTAGGAATTTTTATATACAATATATGGTTTTAAAATCCCCTTAAAGAAATATAAACGAATTCGATGAATGTTTACGAATTGTGTACACCAATTGACAATGCAAAGTAAGAAATAGATTTCAACTCACTTCAGTAGGGTAGTGAATCCTTTGTCTGACCAACCAAATAATGAATTGATTTCTAATAATATTAATGTGCATGCCAGTTGTGAGGTTCTACGTGCACCCGATTTGAGCATGAGTGTCTTTGTTGCTTTCTTGGTGGAGTCTTTTAGGTTGTTATCATCAACATTATGTTGGTGGTAATTACCCCTACTATCATCGTTACTGTCAACCATATGATCATTATTGGAATCATTGTTTCCATCCCCAAAGAAACCTGTAAGCATTTCATTCAATCCTTCTTCATGCACTGCATTTTTCCTATCATGATCATCATCATTAAGGCTAGGTGGCATCTCTTTAGTGTATGCATATCTCATCAACTCTTCAAATTTCTCAAGTGGTAGAAATCTCTTCAAACTTGCTCTTTTCACCTTGGTATTGTTTAAAGGATGGTTTGGACCATCTTATCCAAATCTTAATAACCCAGTTGGATCATGGGCATTAGTATGTGTTTCATCAACATCTTCTACCTATCAATAAATGCAAGCGTTATTTATTTTTTTCCAACAATTGGATAAATCATAAATGTATCAATTTCAAAGAAATATAATCAAATATGGCTTAAAAAATAAAAAAATAAATTGTATGAACATATATACATCAATTGAATAATGGAACATTATTTTATAGACTACCTTTTTTATACAATAATTTAAATAAAACACAATTTTGACAACATAGTTTATAAAACATCAGTCCGTGCACTCACTTATTATTCTTTGGTTTTTTTCCCTTAAGAACATCCTTAGGGAGACCTTGTTCTTCCCTTTTCTTTCGCGCAAGAGTGCATTTTAAGAAGGGGTAATCAATCAATAATTTATCCCCAATGGTAATGTCCTTAATAGCCTCAACCATTATCAATCTATCAACCTCTCTTTCCATATCTCCATCGTTATCATTTATAACCTCAACAAATTGACAATTCGGTCTTACATTAGGGTCCCTTCCCTTACTACTATTTATAAATCTTGCAATATTTTTGTGTGTGTATGCACGTCCATCTATATAAATAAGATGACCTCTATTAATTTTTTTTCCACTTTCCAATTGTAGATGATGTGTATACATATTTGAATTTAGACTATATGTTGACATGCTAGGCTTATATTCTACTAGCCTTCTCCATTCACCACTATAATATGATGGACCATAATATGGCATTAATCTCCTAGTGGTTTGTTATGAATTGTTTCTATGTTTAGATCCCACACGTACATTTTTGAAAATAAAGAGGCCTAGATTCGCTCCATGAATATTGGAGGGTCGTATCATGTAGTTGTATCCCCAAAATTGAAACACCTCATACACTCTAGGTAGTTGTTGATCACTAGGCCAAGCACAATATAGTCGACAATCAAATGTCTCTTTGTAAATTGATCTCAGACTCAAGGGCAAGTCATCATCTCTATCACATTCATTCTCATAGGATATGTAGTCCACCTTCCCCCCGTCTTTAAGCAAATTATGCATCTTTAAACTTGTTCTTGTTCTGTGACTTGTTTTCATCAATTCCTTATCTTTCGAGATGGTATATTAACACATATTTTTGTTAGATGTATCATTTGATAAAGGATCATTTCCCTCTAGGCTGGAAGTTGGTGATCCAGGAAAATTTAAACCAAGAACTTTATCTTGCAAGTATCCATTGAGAAAAAAATTAGTTATTTAAATAATATAAAACAATGTTTAAATGAAGTATACACGTTATTTATATCTAATTGGAAAATTACTTACCACAATTCCTATTGGATTTTCAAATTGATTGTAGGAGGAATACTACCAACTAGAATCTCATCATATATATAATGTCTTTATACAATTTCTCATTTAAATTGTTTCTTTCCACAACATATAGAACATCAACAAACAACAATTTTCTCAAAGTATTCATCCCATGTACTATAGTCCTGACCAACCTCTTGTTTAGTGCAATCATCTGTAGTGTCTGGAAGATCCATTATCATATCCTCTTCCACCCACTGTCGTCTACATTATTTAACAGTTTTAGGTCCACGTCCACGTACATATCTTCTTCTTTTGGTAGTTGAATGCTTAGGCTATGCATTTGCTCCAATCTCCATCTAAAATAATCAACAACATGCATTAATGTATGTCAAGATTGGATAATAGCTTATAAATTTCAATAATACTGTGAAAAAAGATGGATGTATCACAAAATGCCATTAGATCATTTTTCCTAAGTTAAGTCAAAATTTGAGTACCTGATGTCCCGCTTCATTCATTCTGTCCTCATTTGATATGACACGATCTATTGCCATGGCCTCATTTCGCCCCTATAATACACAACATAGTAAATAATGTTTACTACACCAATTATATCATTTCAACAAATATGATATCCAACACAAAACCTTGTGATTTAGTCATATACTTTCTCAAAGTATTCATCCCATGTACTATAGTCCTAACCAACCTCTTTTTCAGTTCAATCATTTGTTGTTTCTGCATGATCTGCTATATCCTCGAACACCCACTATTTTCTCTGTGATTTAACAATTTTAGGTCCACATCCATACCCACGTCCTCTTTTGCTAGTTGAACAACTAGGCTCTGCATTTGCTCCAATCTCCATCTAAAATAATCAACAAAATGCATTAATTTATGTCAAGATTGGATAATACATTATAAATTCCAATAATACTGTGAAAAAAGATGGACGTATCACAAAATTCCATCAGATCATTTTTTCCTAACTTAAGTCAAAATTTGAGTACCTGATGTCTCGCTTTAGTCGTTGTGTCCTCATTTGACATGACATGATCTGTTGACATGGCCTGTCTCGCCCCTATAATACACAACATAGTAAATAATGTTTAGTTGTAACCAATTATATCATTTCAATGAATATGCTATCCAACACAAAAACTCACTTTAGACATATATTTGACACCTTAGATGACTCATCTAGTTGTATAGGGGTCATTTCTGAGTTCACAAATCTAACCTCTATTAGTTTTGCACCCACAAAATTGACATGGGATAAGGAATAGATAAAATAGGGAACCACGATTGTTCCCTTGGTACATATGAAGATGAAGTCAATTTAGGATCAATTTATTTATCAAATTCCAAGCAAAATACATCATTTTGCATTGCTAGGCACTAAATTAGGTGCACTTTGCACAACCTTTTGCATCCCAAACAGATTACTTTTTTTTGGTTGGAAGGTGGCACTAAATTAGGCACACTTTGTGCCACCTTTTGCATCTCAAACCTACATGAATCAAGAACAAAAATTTAAAACTTCCTATGTCAAGAAGGAAGAGATGATAGGAGGAAAAACCCGTGTGAAGGAAGAGAGGAGAAAAAAAGGGAAAAACGACGTGAAGGAGGGCTACAAGCAAGTAGATCAAAAATTTGATTTAGTTTGCGACACCATAGGTAAGGTTGCAATTTTTTTTCGTTCCGATAAATATTTTTGTTTGGATTAAATGGAGAGATTGTGAAGAAAGGGTTGTGAATATTGTTTTGTTTACACATGAATCGTTCAAGTCTCATGTGGTTACAAAGGAGGAGGGTAAAATTATAGACACTATATTATTTCCTCCACATCCAAGAGCAGTGAACGCATTTTTGAAACCCCAATGCCCTAGTTTGCTTATCATTCCCATCCCAAGCTTTTAGTTTCTGGTTCGATTTCTCAAACCGACCTTCCATAAAAAAGTAGTTGAGTGCTTTCAAGACAAGTCGTTAAACTGCATTTGCCCCATTGCAGCCAAGTCTCGTGGGAACAGAGGTTGTTGAGACAATACAAGGAGATAGGGATTTTGAGGCAACAACTAAATAATAGATCCTTTCCTCAAATTTTTTAGACATTCGGGCTTAAATTATCTATTACTAATTTTCACTTATTCTTTTACAAAACAATGAGCTTGTGGTTTCAAATTGATTGTGCGAACACATTCATTTTCTTTCTAATCAGTGGATGCGACTTGAGCATGGGACCTATCTATGTTAACTCTCATAAAAACACAATTCACACCCTTTTTATCCCCCAAAGATTACTATTCTATATAGGTGCGCAAGCGTTGAGTTTTTTACAATATATTTGTTTCATTTTTCATATATTTATATCCTTTCAAGTATATTTATATTCTATATAGGCGTGCAAGCAATTGATTCATAGGCGTTTAAATCCAAAAAGAGATTCATTCAAGATAAAAATTTCATACCACAAATTGGACAAAAAATTTCATACCTGACAGTGTGTACTTCATTTTCCTTCACAGACTAGACCAAAATAATTTGCCCTAGGTCGCCTCAAAATGTCAAGTGATAGAGGGAAGAGAAGAAAGGGAGCAGACTTTGGCCAAAATGAGGTAATTCATTATCAATTTATAGATTTGTAAATGTTTCCCTTGTTTCTTTCAGTTTTACTTTTTACTTTTTTATTTTTAAATTTAAAAGAAGAAATTTATTTTATATATATAGGGACATATGACTGACAAAGATAAAGAGGAATTGGCTTCCATATTGGGGGAAAAGGAAGTAAACAATTTGGATGATACGCATTGGACAATGCTTTCCAGATACATAGAAAACTGATCTATTGAAGCCCCTCAAACATTGCAACCAAATCAACCGTGTCAAAGGGAATCAATTGATTCCCCAAGCAGTCCTAGATCGAGCAAAAGATCCAAGAGGAAATCAGTAATAGTAAACTCTAGAAGTGTAAAACAGGGAGTAGAGGCTTCCACTGTCCCACCCACTCCTAAGACACATACTTCTTCCATCACGACAAGTTAAATTCATTCTTGCATTGGTACCTACAATAAGAAGATAGAATATGATGTGGTTTTAGGGGAAGTCCGAATGACATGGATGTTGGAAAAGGGTTTGTGAATAGGTTGAAGGAATCATGCCTTTAACGGTTCAAAGAACATCTACATTTTCCATTCTCAAAGATACCCATACACTTGCAAAAAGCAATTATCGATGATATGGAGACTAAATTTGGCACAGGTTGGTTTGTGAAGAAGGTGAAGCTACGAATTTCTCAAAATTGCAAGAGATTTTGATGCAACCAAACAAAGAAGATAAAAAAACTCCTCTCGAGCTAAGTCAAAAAAAGGCCAATTGATGTAAGTGTCAAACTATGGAAAGAGCTTGTAAAAGCATATGAGAAGTCTGAAGTACGAAGGAAGTCCGGTAAGGAGAGTACGTAGGTATTTGAATTTTCTCATAAGATTATATCAAATTTATTAAACGATTTTTAAATTTTATTTGTGCATAGTTAAATTGAATTAGTATATGTTTCAGAACAAGGCCTCCAAGGCTAGGCTTCAAAAACTTTGTGCCACGCATCATAGTGGCCAAAAAGGTTTATAGACCTTGATCTATAATTTTGTAAGTAGATTTAATATGTTAAATGATTTTTTTTTAATTCCCTAGGAAAAAGTAAATGATTGCATATTAATTATTTTAACTAGTCCATGTGCCATGTTTTGACAGGAGGAGAAATATGGGTGGCATCCAAAGCAATTTGAAAAGGAAAAGTTACAAAGCAAAAAGTGGGCTGATTTTTTAATTTGGATGGAGAACAAGGTATCAATAATTGACTCGCAATAACTTAGTTGGATATTGTTGTGTTAATATGTCAATTTGCATTTCTTGTGTTTAGTTGTTTATTGATACGTAGGATGAGTTCTAAAGTGCTTCTTTGTTGGCCCTAGATCCCACTCAATTGTCCCATTATTTCATGTTGAGGAAAAAAATATTGTTTTCCTTAAAGGGTAGTGGGTTACATTGATGCCTTATTTTCATCACATCTTGTAATTAATGACCATTGTCTTTTAAAATATCTTTGAAGTGTCCTCATTTAAGTTATGAGTTGTATCATTTGAGTGACTTAGTCCCATTTTGATTTGATTTATCTTCTTTTCTCTCAAACATGGTATCTCAAGGAGTGCTTCCTTGAATTCATGTTGCCATTCTACTAAGTGATCCACATACATCTTTTCCATCATTCCTCATGATGCTACCATTCTTTTAACATGTAAGAATGTTTTGATGCATCTTGGTAGACATCTTATAGATCTAGCACATCCTTCTAGTCTACATCACTTGGAATAGCTAACCAACCACTTAATTTGTCCATTTAATTTTTAAAAAGTTAGTAAATTCTTGTCTTCCAAGTTAAAAAAACTCCATAAATAAAGAAATGAGCAGTAAAAAATCTACAACCTGATCTAATCAACATAAAGAAGCATGTAATACTAGACTTATTAACATTCAAAAGATAAATGGAATGTCCTTAACACCAAGTAAAGCTATCCAAAAAAGATAACTAAAACACAAACATGCTCCCGTACAAAATGGCCTAATTGATGGTTATCATAGAAGTCAAACTACCGAAGTAACAACACTGATCAAGTTAACATATATGCATCATTTGCATAAACAACTAAACCATTTATTTGCATGAATAAATAGTAGAAGGATGTAGATGAACTCAATTCATCTGACTTTATGCCTCTTGGCAGGCATTCCTCTTGAATCTCTAATATCAGGTGCACGAGACTTCCCTGTAGCTTTTACCTTTCGTCGTCACCTTTCCTCTTCACTGTTAGACTCGTCTCCTTAATTCCTTATTTGAATTTTTGGCTTCGACTTCTAATTCATCCCATGTTTTACCTTCCTCCCCTTTAGAATCTTCTTCTTCATCCTCATCTAACTCCACAAGAGATTCATTTTCTGAACCTTCATCATTTGATTCTAATTCCTCTTCTACATCAAAGGGTTCATATCCTTGACCCAACTCTTTTGAATTATCAGAATCAGAATCACTAGCTTCCATATTCAAAAATTCCCAACCAACATCTTCAATAAATTTATCTAGATCATTAGTAATAGTTTTCAAAATTGGCCACCAGTTCAAGTTCATTATGCTTTCATAATACTTTATATCCATGGAATTCAGCCATTCCTTGATGCCATCAAGCGAAGATTGAGGAATGGTGTCAGTGCAGAGTACATCTCGCTTGAAGTCTTTGAAAACAATATCCATATCAAATTCCTTTTTCCCAAGTCTTACTCTCTCAAGGTTAACAATCTCAATCTCACTAATAGTGATTACTAAGAAAGGTAATTCCACTAATTCTACCAAATAGTTTACCATAGGAACAATAAAAGAAGAGGCTTTGAAAGGAACTCCATGAAAACCAAGCTCTCTAAATGGTGCATCAAAATCCAGTTCAAAATCTTTTAGATGAGGTTGCTCCCATAGCTCTCTTACTTGCTTGAAAAATCCTTGAAACTCTGCATTGATTTTATTTTTCCTATCCCTCTCTTTCTATTCTTCCTCAATTTCATCAGGATCATACATTGACCTTCTTGACCCTCCTAAAGTTTGGACCACATCCATTACCTCCACATAAAACTGAACATCCTTGCTCTTCTTAGTTCCCACACCATGATATGGTTATGCAAATGAAAATAAAGCAAAGTAATCATCTCCTTCTTCACTGGATGGAGGAATGCATGCTTAATGCTTTGATACATGATATCAACTCTCTCTTCTGCTCTCATGGTTGAATACCAAAATCTATTATGGTGGGCCTCCAAATTCCAGTCATCTTTCTTCCTCTTCCACCAAATGTTGGCCTAATCCACAAGTCTTCTAGCCTAATTTCCTTTGTTTTTGAAAGATGAAGTTTCTCTTGAGTCCCCAATGTAGCTCTCTCTGCTTTTTCAGACTCTTTCATTGCTACAGGAAATTAGTGCTTAATTGATTAAAAATTTCAATCTCACTAATAGTGATTACTAAGAAAGGTAATTCCATCAACTCTACCAAACAGTTTACCATAGGAACAATAAAAGTAGAGGCTTTGAACGAAACTCCATGAAAACCAAGCTCTCTAAATGGTATATCAAACTCTAGTTCAAAATCTTTTAGATGAGGCTGATCCCATAGCTCTCTTGCTTGCTTGAAAATTCCTTGAAGCTCTGCATTGATTTTATTTTTCCTGTTCCTCTCTTACTGTTCTTCCTCAATTTCATTAGGATCATACATTGACCTTCTTCCCCCTAAAATTTTTTGAACCACATCCATTACCTCCACATAAAACTGGACATCCTTGCTCTTCTTGGTTCCCATGCCATGATATGGTTATGCAAATGAAAATGAAGAAAAGTAATCATCTCCTTCTCCGTTGGCTAGAGGAATGCATGCTTAATGTTTTGATACATGATATTAGCTCTCTCTTCTGCTGTCATGGTTGAATACTGAAATCCATTATGGTGGGCCTCCAGAGTTCCAATAATCTTTCTTCCTCTTCCACCAAATGTTGGCCTGATCCACAAGTTTGCTAGCCTAATTGCCTTTGTTTTTGAAAGATGAATTTTCTCCTGAGTCACCAATGTATCTCTCTTCCTTTTCAAACTCTTTCATTTCTACAAGAAAATAGCGCCTAATTGATTAACAATCTCAATCTCACTAATAGTGATTACTAAGAAAGGTAATTCCATCAACTCTACCAAACAGTTTACTGTAGGAACAATAAAAGCGGGGGATTTGAAAGGAACTCCATGGAAATCAAGCTCTCTAAATGGTATATCAAATTCTAGTTCAAAATATTTTAGATGAGGTTGATCCCATAACTCTCTTACTCTCTTGAAAAATCCTTGAAGCTCTGCATTGATTTTATTTTTCCTATCCCTCTCTTGTTGTTCTTACATGATATCAGCTCTCTCTTCTGCTCTCATGGTTTAATACCGAAATCCATTATGGTGGGCCTCCAAAGTTCCAGTCATCTTTCTTCCTCTTCCACCACCACCAAATGTTGGCCTAATCCACAAGTATGCCAGCCTAATTTCCTTTGTTTTTGAAAGTTGAAGTTTCTCCTGAGTCACCAATGTGGCTATCTCTACATTTTTAGACTCTTTCATTGCTATAGTAAATTAGTGCCTAATTGATTAACAATCTCAATCTCACTAATAGTGATTACTAAGAAAGCTAATTCCACCAACTCTACTAAATAGTTTACCGTAGGAATAATAAAAGCAGAGGATTTGAAAGGAACTCCATGAAAACCAAGCTCTCTAAATGGTATATCAAACTCTAGTTCAAAATATTTTAGATGAGGTTGATCCCATATCTCTCTTACTCACTTGACAAATCCTTGAAGCTTTGCATTGATTTTATTTTTCCTATCCCTCTCTTGTTGTTCTTCCTCAATTTCATCAAGATCATACATTGACCTTCTTCTCCCTCCTAAAGTTTGGACAACATCCATTACCTCCACATAAAATTGGACATCCTCGGTCTTCTTGGTTCCCATGCCATGATTGTAAGGAAACTATGCAGCCATGTAATGACAATTTCCACATAACCCAAATCTGAAACATGCAAGTAAAATACTCAACATCAACATGCAAGAGAATAGACAACATACCCATCAAAGATGACACAAGATATACCTTCGGAAAACCCTCAAGAGGGAAAAACCCAGCCTCCAAAAGCATCCACACTCCATGTATTATTCAACAATGAAAAACCCATTACAATACATCTGTAGAGACTCCATGAACACTTCTGAAGCACAAGCTATCCATGCATTCCATGTGACCAAGCATGAATCCACACATCCCATGCCATGCTTCAAACCCTCACACATGCACAAGCTCAACCTTGACCAACTTTTGATCCAACCCTAAACAACTACCCATGTGGTTGCTTTTATAGAAACAAGCTCCCACAAAACCACCAAGTGGTATTACATAAACCATGTGCCCAAAAATACTACATCATGTGACCCCACATTTAATATTGGGTACTTTATTATTTTTTATTATTCCCCAATATTAAATAATTACATTTGACAATTATATCCCAATGTTACATACAACAAAGTGGCCCCAACATTATAACTCCTTGTGATGCACATTCACCTAGAAAACCCCTAGGTGCACCACACAAATAATAAATAAATAAAATATTACAAACATTATGCAAGGTGTACAACACCTAATTCTAACAATCTCCCACTTGTTGTATACATTGCATAAGGGGGTAACAAATAAACTCCATAGGCAACATGTACCATCCTGGAATCCAAGTGCTCCATGTGCTCCATCAAGATACCTGTAACAAGAACCAAGGTGACCACCATCTCATCCATGAATGCTCCCATCCTCCACCATGCCAACTGCACTAAGATAAGAACACATCCAAAGAGACGTCACACTAACTGTCACAAAGAAGCATAAACCTGCCTCAACCTGATATCTCAAAACACAAACACTGAATCCAATATGCACCAGTAGCTGTCAAGAATAAATCACCATAGCTGAAATGACACCCACAACAAGTGCCAACACATCCAACTATCCATACCTCCAAAGGTATACATATAACATAGTAAACTTATGCCAACAACATATCCACCCATAAACCACAATAAAAACTCCATGTGCAAACCTGTCAAAAGTGACATACACATCCAGGAGCTCCCACTGCATGGGCAATGTCAAGATGAATGCAAACCTGGAATGAGCACATTCAACGCGTCGCTTCGTTAACATCCCAAAAAAAGGCACCATCACAAAGGCATACCAAGTCTACTACCAACATCTCATAGAAGTAAACATGTAGTACCAAGGAACATCCACATTGATAAGCAAAACCTGCAAACCAAACACCTGTAGCATGTCCTCCTACACACACCTCTAAATGCCAACTGTGTCAAGTATGATCTCCTCCATAATACCCCATAAAAAAATCCATAACCACATCCATCCATCCAATCACCAAGATCAAAGATAACATATGTAACTAACATGGATGTAAGCATCTCAAAACAAGAAGATCAAACTCAAAGTAATCATTCCTAAACCAAGTAAATCAGCCCAATAAACCATCTCCTAAAATCAACATGTACAAGGAGATAAACATGCCAACACTCCTCAAATGAACCCTCCAGAAACCAAATATCCATGGCTCAAGATCCATACCCATGAGAAGACAAAGCATAAACATAATGCACCTGAAAGAATAATGGGCAATACCTCTCAAGTGAACTGTCGAGTAGACCAAGAGTGGGGAATGAGAATGCTCCTCCAGGATATCCAAGTCATCATGACTCAACCAAGAACACTCTCCTCTTCAGTCCATGTTGAACTCACGTCCAACCAAGGTGTAGGCTCCCTCAGACTTCCTGCTAAAATCTCATCAAGAGTAACCATATCAACAACATGTCTCTAACCACAAGAGAACACCAAGCCTCACCTAAATCTCCAAGTATCCATGAGCACCTGTAACCGATCAATCCTTGCTAAACACCAAGCAAATGATCAATGTACTCAATACAAAGAGAACCAACCAAGATCAAAATCATAGCTCCAACTACAGAATCAGGAACATAAACATGACACCATGATCTCACATCCTCTCAAAAGAAGATCACATGCTCAAATCATCATAACATGTACCATGCCACAACTCTAAACTAGTAATCAAGAGTATACCATGACATAATAACAAAACCATCCTACAACCAAGGATCACCTGTCAAAACCAACAAGTCATAAATAATACCTCAACATCTCCAACACCTATGTCAAAGAACTCTCACTGTAGCACACAGAATCCAAGAGCTCCTCCATGACACCAAAGATCACCTGCTGAAGACAACCATCCATAATCAACAATGGATCCACATCATTGCCAAATGCTCCCACTGAACCGTGATACCGAGCAATCCCATGGCACCATGATGCACAAAACCAACACTGTCATAAGCTCACACAAAACCTGTGAATCCAAGCTCTCAATGACAACATGATAACCATCCTCTAAAGCAAGAAGATACACCGCCAAACCATCATATCTATCACCGCCAATCCATCACTGTCACAAGCTCCCACTGAACCGTGTAACCAAGCTATCCATGACATCGTGATACCAATCTCCTCAAACCCAAGAAGATACACCACCACAACCTGAATCAAGATTCAATCCAACACCACCAACAATGCACCTGCATAAACCATCATAAAATGCCAAAGTCTCTAATGCCCAAGAAACATCCATGACATCATGATCACCACCAAATATACCAACAAATCAACCCAACCATGTCCACATATCTGCATAATCATAGTCAACTGCATATATCTCATATCATGACTGTCCCTGGTAATACCATCTCACCTCCTCAACATGACAACCAAAATAGCAAACCAAGTGACTAAACCAAGCCACTAAAACTGATCATGCATCAACACTGAAATATCAATGGGCAAAGACAACCCATATCCAAGTCATAGGTGCAACAAGTAAGTATAGATCGCCTACAACATTGCACAACTTGTAGATACAACAATGCAACATACATGCTGATAACCATGTCAAAAATAATAATAATCTGAGATGTACAATTGAGCATACAATGAATCCAATATCAAATATCCCAAATCCAACAATCCATAAGCTCACAATATCACCATAGTCAAATAAACCCATAAACAGCTCAGATAAAGAAAATAGCAAATAAACCATGCCAAAATAACTCCAAACCTGATCCACTGCGTAGTGATCTGAACAAGCTTTCCGTTGACTATTCGAAATCCAAAATCTGACTCCGTATGCACCCGATATGCCCTCTCAAAGCTTAAAATGAACATCTGACTTCAACCAAGAAAAACACTATCAAAACTATAAAATCATAGAACAAAACCTATACCACTGTGTAGTGCTCAGAACCAGCTTTCCAACGACTGTAAGAAGTCAAAAAACTGACACTCTGGGCAAAAGTTATATGGGTTTGAAAAAAAACTGCTGTAAATCAACCTTCAGGTGGCTCTCCAGTGGCGCGCCGGTGGTGGGTGGGCGGCGGATTCCAAACCACATTTAAATCTGGTTTAATTTTTCAAAAATAAAAAATCCCCCGCGTACGGACCCGACGCAGCATTCAAATCTGGCATAATTGATTTTTGAAATCCGGAGGGCTATTTTTAAAAACATGGCGATTTTATTTAAAATTTTTAAATTTTAATTTTTGTGTTTTAAACCCTATGGGCAGGCGATCGGGCGGCCGTGATCCCCGGCGGGCCAAGGCCGCCGGCGGCTACCAGGGGGGGGGCCGACGGTGGTACCACGGTCGGCTCTGCCGTGGCGGTGGGGGGGTGCGGACCCCTCCCGTTTTCATTTTTATTTTTGATTTTCTAATAAATTTTTGTTTTTGATTTTGCAGGTACAAAAATATTTTTGACGGGAAATTTTTTCAGTTTTATTTTTTTAATATTTTTCTGACGAAGATCGTATGGCCTGAGAAGGGCATTTTATAAAAAAAAAATTGCATTTTCTTCCAATAACCAAAATAAGGCAAATTATATGTCAAAATTTCTCTCTCGGCCAACCTGAATTCAACCATGAGGTCCATTTTGTCTTAGGAGGTCATCTGTGAAATATCACCCCCAAAACCCTCATTTAAATGCATGACCAAGAAACCCTATTTTGCCAAAATTTTCTCACCCCAAATCTGCAAACAACCCATCATAACAGCAAACCCAAAACCCTCAGATCTGCAATAAAACACCTGCAAAACCCTATATCTTGCCATTGTTTTCATTCTCTCATGCAACCTAGGGTTATCCAATCTAATAACCAAAGCTCTGATACCACTTGTAAGGAAACTATGCAGCCATGTAATGACAATTTCCACATAACCCAAATCTGAAAACATGCAAGTAAAATACTCAACATCAACATGCAAGAGAATAGACAACATACCCATCAAAGATGACACAAGATATACCCTGGGAAAACCCTCAAGAGGGAAAAACCCAGCCTCCAAAAGCATCCACACTCCATGTATTATTCAGCAATGAAAACCCATTACAATACATCTGCAGAGACTCCATGAACACTTCTGAAGCACAAGCTATCCATGCATTCCATGTGACCAAGCATGAATCCACACATCCCATGCCATGCTTCAAACCCTCACACATGCACAAGCTCAACCTTGACCAACTTTTGATCCAACCTTAAACAACTACCTATGTGGTTGCTTTTATAGAAACAGGCTCCCACAAAACCACCAAGTGGTATTACATAAACCATGTGCCCAAAAATACTACATCATGTGACCCCACATTTAATATTGGGTACTTTATTATTATTTTATTATTCCCCAATATTAAATAATTACATTTGACAATTATATCTCAATGTTACATACAACAAAGTGGCCCCAACATTATAACTCCTTGTGATGCAAATTCACCTAGAAAACCCCTAGGTGCACCACACAAATAATAAATAAATAAAATATTACAAACATTATGCAAGGTGTACAACACCTAATTCTAACAATGATATGGTTATGCAAATGAAAATGAAGCAAAGTAATCATCTCCTTCTCCACTAGCTGGAGGAATGTAGGCTTAATGTTTTGATACATGATACTAGCTCTCTCTTCTGCTCTCATGGTTGAATACCGAAATCCATTATGGTGGGCCTCCAAATTTCTAGTCATCTTTCTTCCTCTTCCACCAAATGCTGGCCTAATCCACAAGTCTGCTAGCCTAATTTCCTTTATTTTTGAAAGTTGAAGTTTCTCCTGAGTTTCCAATGTGGCTATCTCTGCCTTTTTAGAATCTTTCATTGCTATAGTAAATTAGTGCCTAATTGATTAACAATCTCAATCTCACTAATAGTGATTACTAAGAAAGGTAATTCCACCAACGCTACCAAATCGTTTATGATAGGAACAATAAAAGAAGAGGCTTTGAAAGGAACTCCATGAAACCCAAGCTCTCTAAATGGTATATCAAACTCTAGTTCAAAATATTTTAGATTCAAGGCTGATCCCATAGCTCTTTTACTCGCTTGAAAAATCCTTGAAGCTTTGCATTGATTTTATTTTTCCTGTCCATCTCTTGTTGTTCTTCCTCAATTTTATCAAGATCATACATTGACCTTCTTACCCCTCCTAAAGTTTGGACCACATCCATTACCTCCACAAAAAACTAGACATCCTTGGTCTTCTTGGTTCCCATGCCATGATAAGGTTATGCAAATGAAAATGAAGCAAAGTAATCATTTCCTCGTCTAGCTAGAAGAATGCATGCTTAATGTTTTGATACATGATATCAACTCTCTCTTCTGCTCTCATAGTTGAATACCGAAATCCATTATGGTGGGCCTCCATAGTTCCAATCATCTTTCTTCCTTTTCCACCAAATGTTGGCCTGATCCACAAGTTTTCTAGCCTAATTGCCTTTGTTTTTGAAAGTTGAAGTTTCTCCTGGGTCACCAATGTGGCTCTCTTTGCCTTTTCAGGCTCTTTCATTGCTATAGGAAATTAGCATCTAATTGATTAACAATCTTAATCTCACTAATAGTGATTACTAAGAAAGGTAATTCCATCAACTCTACCAAACAGTTTACCATAGGAACAATAAAAGAAGGGGATTTGAAAGGAACTCCATGAAAACCAAGCTCTCTAAATGGTATATCAAATTCTAGTTCAAAATATTTTAGATGAGGTTGATCCCATAGCTCTCTTACTTGCTTAAAAATCCTTGAAGCTTTGCACTGATTTTATTTTTCCTGTCCCTCTCTTGTTGTGCTTCCTCAATTTCATCAGGATCATACATTGACCTTCTTTCCCCTCCTAAAGTTTGGACCACATCCATTACCTCCACATAACACTGGACATCCTTGGTCTTCTTGGTTCCCATGCCATGATATGATTATGCAAATGAAAATGAAGAAAAGTAATCATTTCCTTCTTCGCTAGCTAGAAGAATACATGCTTAATGTTTTGATACATGATATTAGCTCTCTCTTCTGCTCTCATGGTTGAATACCGAAATTCATTATGGTGGGCCTCCAGAGTTCCAATCATCTTTCTACCTCTTCCACCAAACGTTGGCATGATTGACAAGTCTGCCAGCTTAATTGCCTTTGTTTTTGAAAGCTTAATTGGCATTAAAACTGGTACCTAGAACATTGAAAATTACCCTTATATAAGAACTCCCTCCATCTTGATGGTGGCTACATGAAGTGGAACCATGATGCCATATATGGGTACCGGAACAACATCATTTTTTGTATCAACCTGACTCATGAGCTCTCTAGAAATGGGGATATCTTCCACATTTTTATATGAAACCCTCTCAGTGGATGGCTTGGAAGAGCCATGTCCATCTCCTGTACCAATGCCCCCTGTAGCCAATCTTCTTATAGTCTCCTCATTCTTTTGCAAAGGGTTGGCACTTAAGATTATGTAATAGAATTTACAGTTGATTGTTAAATTGTATAACAATTTTTTTTATGATCTTTACTAACGTTTATTAGAATTGTTACATGTTTTACATCATTGGAATCACATATTAGCTGTAACTTTTTTGAAATTTTATTATGGTATGTGCATTTTGATATGATGTGATATGATTATGGTTTCGTCTTATATGTTTCAATATTAGATATATAACAAAAAAAAAAATTATTGCATGAAATAAATAATAATTTTTTATTTTAAATGTCTTTCTTTTGCAGAACACGAGTCTTCTAAAAGATCAAGATGATCCTCATCATGATATAGATCCATAAAATATTAGTTCTACCGGTACATATCACATGGCAGAGGATGATGATGACGCAGATACGGAAGACATCAAGGCCAATGACAATGATGATGATGACAACAACAACGATGACGACGACAACAACAATGATGATGATGATCACGATGGTGGTGATGATGATGAGGCAGTTGCTGGTAGTACCCAACAACATTCATAATCATATATACTGCATCATGGATCATTGTTGATATGTCGTTATGGTGCCTCTTTTCATGGTTACTATCATAAGTATCATTTTCACAGCCTATAGTGTAGTGCCCCTCCACTTTTAGCCCTTCACGATGTGTAAGTAAGTTATTTGTTTGTGTCTTGTGAGTTCATATTGATTTTGTCGTTTAACATTGTTTTAATTTAATGGTATAGTTGTTCTCGGTGTGTTGAGTTTTAAATATTGTTCAAAAGTAAAATAAAACCTAGCATTGGTAATTGTAGTGACAAAATTAAGACTAAAATTAAATGGTGTCAACACATTGTGATATAGACAACAAATAAATAAATAAATAAATAAAACCATTATGGTAATGCTGGATTCTCCTTCCCCTAACAATTATTTAAATGGTAAATTTTCACTAAATATTATTGATTATAGTAATAATTATTTATACCATAAATTGAAACAATTCTTTGTTATAGTAATAAATATTTAAAAAGGAAAATTTAATTAATTCTTTATCACCCTACTAATTACTTAATGGTAAATTGAAATAATTCCGTATTAGCAACTGATGAAATAATGGTAGCTATCTTTAATCACGTAACAATGGAAAAAGATTGGGTTTGTAAATTAAATAAAAGTATAGGGATATGTCTACAGGTGGAAAAAGGAAGAAAAGAGGATACGACGGGTGTAAGTGAATGCATTTTGAAATTTGCCACTTGTACCTTCTTTTTCTGAAAAATAAGAGTGGGGATCACCTCTGTTTGGGAGGGGAGTCCCGGATTTAATCTGGATTGGTAACTTGTCTGCGAAAATACAAGTTCACATGCTGAGTTACAGGTCAATTTCTTCCCACAACGATAACATTTTGTTTACTGGAGGGTTGAGTCAGGATTAGATGTCATATTGTCTTTCTTTATTTATCGTTCTTTTATACCTGCAAATTGGGTTATGCTGAGTTTCATTATAATCGAAACTTTGTATTAGGCTATTGTATTGTTCCTTGACTGATAATGTTGCTTATCGCCTGACAGCATTTTTTTTTTCTTTCTGCCTTCTATGATAATTATATGGTGTTTAATATTTTCATGCTGATATATTCATACTGCCTTGTATAATGATTTGCTTCGTTTTGGTAAAAGGAGTGGAGATTCGGTTTATTTGTATCCCTCTGACAGGATTTACTGTTGCAAACGGTTGTTGTATTATGCGTAGTCAATTTGAAAGCCTTTAATCTCAGCTTGTTTCATTTAGCATCACCAATTCTTTTCGCAAGAACATTGTCCCTGTTTAAAATGATGGAAGTGGTTCTCATCTCTCAGAATGAACTCTCTTGCAACAATAGACGAATTTAGATGCAGATGGTAATCTGCACACACTCGGAGGTTCTTATCAACTCTAACAGTTTTACCAGAGGCCATGTTTAACAACCAAATGTAATTGCTAACCTTTCCCTTTGGCGGCAGATAAATGATTTCTTCTTTTTCTCCTCTTCTGTAGCAATAAGTAAAAGTCTTGATTCCGGAAATACCCTACTGCTTTCACTCTTTGCATACATGCCTACCAAGGCGGTTGCAACTGCAACGCTGGGAATTTCCCCCATCCTTCATGCTTCGATGGGTGTCCATATCCTGTTGTGAAGCTCCCATTTTGGTGCAGCCAGAAAGGATGATGGAAACTGTTGAAGGATTTGCCTGTACACCTGCTAATTGCATTTGCTTGAAAGTCTCTAAAGCCTTTAAACAAAACCCATTTTGTGCTTATTCTGCAATCTTTGCATTCCGTAAGACCCCTTTCCTTTGTGGCATTCTGTCATACTGTTCGCATGCCTTGTTGTGCACTCCCAATCTGGGCAGGCCGCAGAACAATCTTCTCGTTACCAGAAACGTGACGGCAAAGTGCCGTTTCGCGTTTCAACGGCCGAAACCCGTTTCCCCGTCGCCAACGGCCGTTTCCAACCCGTCGAGCCGTTTCTAGGCCGTTGGAGTTTAAAAAAATAAAACCTGCTGGTGTTTTTAGGCTCGCCGGGAATTAACATACACTTTCAGTTAACCTGCAAAATTCTCTGAGTAGAATTAATACACTGTCAGTTAGTTAAACTGCACAATTTAGTGAGTAAAAGAAATGCTCAGTTAGTTTAACTGCAGAATTCAGTGAGCATAATTAATAATGCTCTTTATTATCGATAGATTAGTTTGTTAACCATTTTTGTTTTTTTTTCTTTGTTAAATATTTTTAATAAAATTAGTATACATTTATAAAATTATTTAAAAATTAAATTGTAGTGTTATATAGATAATTGAAGTTATTTAATGTATTTATGTATATAAATCTATTTAAAATATAAAAATATGTTTTATAATTTAGATTATGTTTTATATATATAAAAATGTAAGTAATCCGTTTCTTATATGCAACCTCTAAATATCCCGTTTCTCGTCACGTTGTCGTTGCCGTTGCGGTTTCCGTTTCTCGTTTCTGTGACGGCCATAGGAACAGTAGCCTGTCACACCGGTAACACTTGATCATAGAAGACTGAAGGGGCGTTAATAGCCTCCCTGATTCCATTCGCAACCTTTCATATGTGCAGCCCTCACCTTGTAAACAGGCGCACCTAGAAACAACAAAGGTTCACGATGTTAGGTCCGTTTCCTGAAGGCTTCATTAAATTCCTTAGATTTTGAGGTTCATTCCTTACCAAAATCATTTTGTTTATCATAAGCTGATTGCATTCCTCGAGACCATTTCCTTTGGGGCGTTCTGTGTAAGCTCATGCCTTGTTTATGATAATGCAACCGTCATGAACCTTGAAATTAGAATGTTGTAGAGGTTTAAATATTTCTCTCTGTTTCCTCTGGCAACTTATGTCAGCCGCAACACTTGAAAATAATAGGAAGTTTAAAGGTTTAAATAACCTCCCTCGATCTTTTGGTGTCACTTGCCAATTGCATTTGCTTGAAAGTTTCTAAAGCCTTTTCAATAAATCCGTCTTGTTCATGTCCTGCAATCACTTTCCTCCTTGAGATGCCTGCTTTTTCTCCATTTACCTCGGCTTTGAGTTTTTGTTTCACTGCCTTGTCTTCATCATCATCATTAAATGAGTATCCAACACTAGCGTATACTTTGGAGCTAACCCCAGTTGCATTTTCAGACCCTTTATCCTTAACAATCCACAGTGTCAGCAAGGAGCGATGAATAATTCTATGCTTTGGAGTTATCAGTCTGCCACTGCAAATTCTGAAACCCAAGCGATACATTAAAATCCGTTTTGTGCATATCCTGCAATCACTGCATTCGCTTGAATGTTTCTAAGCCCTTTCTAACAAATCCTCATTGTGTAGTTTCTGCAATCATAGCGAGCCACGGAACAAAAATGTCCTTGAGGAATTTGGTCAAACATTTCATGTCCCTCGTGTAAGCTTCCACATTCTGCATGCACCTTAGGCCCGATTTTGGACTTTAGCAGGTTTTGTTATGTGTTTAGTGCCCAATTAATACAAAGGATTTGTTCTGCACCGTTTCAGTGCTTTGTTGGCATAGTATGTATTCCATTTCTCTCTCTGCTTAACTTAATTACTGCTGTGGAAATGAAAACACCTAACTGGTAAGTTTTCCTTGTGATTTATAGAATCGGGTAAGGCTTTATAAACCTGGGCACTCAAATCATTGTTTACTTGGTAACATATTTGCTGCTCATCTTATATTATCCATTGCTTCCATGTAAATGAATGGCGGGGGTGGAGATCAGATAGATCGGCTTGCATTACCATATATGTATTTATTTAATTATTATTATTATTTGATTTTCTATTTGGTCTGTCAGCAAAAATATAGGCTTCGTTTATTATATTCACGGGAAACAGATTTAAGTTCTTTTTTTTATTCTTTTCTCTTTCATATTTCATGGTAACTTGCATAATTTAGTTGTATGGTGGCACTTTATCTCCATTATCAAAATGGACATGAGACATTATTACGATATTGCACAAAGATTTTATTTTGATATTTGTTTAATTTTAGTATAGTTAAGTATCATAAAGATCTTATTTTGATATATGTTTAATTTTATTATAGATGAGTATTATAAAGATTCTATTTTGACATCTATTAATTTATAATATGTTATTTATTTAATTTTATTGATTTTTTCTAAAAAGGGAAATACATGGGTTAATTTAATAGTGCATTAGATAAAATAATTATTCATGATCAATTTATAGCTAATAATCAAATAACGTTATCATTATCTATAATTAAGAATAAAAAAAGTGGTAATGATATTACTTATGGATAAAGAATTGGTAAACAATGATACTATTATTCTCATGAAGTAACCATTGGCAAAATCATTGGAAGGATGATACTAACATTCATGTATAATTTACAACTAAATAAGAGATTTAATTTCTCTTTCTTTTTTGGACCTTTTTATATATAAATAGAGAATAAGGTTTACATTTATGATTAACCTAAAAGTTAAGATGTAAAAGAAGTTTAACATGTAGGTAAATTTATGTTATATTTTAATTAAATTTATTTACTTGAAGTAAACAAATGCATAATATACTTTAATTAAATTTATTCATTATAAGGTAAACCTATGCATATGTATATAGGAATCATAAATTTAGAGAAGTCTATGGTTTACATACAATTGGTTTTCATAGTTTTTCTATTTAATTAAATAATTTCAATGTAAATGCGTAAAATAGACATGAGGATTATGAACTTACAATTAGGAGCTTCAATTGGGTAAGGACTTAAAT
>VDFB02277652.1:49215-100737 GCA_007258455.2 Sequoia sempervirens
ATACTCCATGAACACTTCTGAAGCACAAGCTATCCATGCATTCCATGTGACCAAGCATGAATCTACACATCCCATGCCATACTTCAAACCCTCACACATGCACAAGCTCAACTTTGCAGCAAACTGTCCAACCTTTGACCAACTTTTTGATCCAACCCTAAACAACTACCCTTGTGGTTGTTTTTATAGAAACAAGCTCCCACAAAACCACCAAGTGGTATTACATAAACCATGTGCCCAAAATACTACATCATGTGACCCCACATTTAATATTAAAATATTATTATTTTATTATTCCCCAATATTAAATACTATATTTGATAATTATATCCCACGTTACATACAACAAAGTGGGTCTCCAACATTATAACCTCCTTAGTATAACATTCACCTAGAAAACCCTAGGTGCCCTACAAATAATAAATAAATAAAACATTACAAACATTATGCAAGGTGTACAACACCTAATTCTAACAATCTCCCACTTGTTGTATACATTGCATAAGGGGGTAACAAATAAACTCCATAGGCAACATGTACCATCCTGGAATCCAAGTGCTCCATGTGCTCCATCAAGATACCTATAACAAGAACCAAGGTGACCACCATCTCATCCATGAATGCTCCCATCCTCCACCATGCCAACTACGCTAAGATAAGAACACATCCAAAGAGACGTCACACTAACTGTCACAAAGAAGCATAAACCTGCCTCAACCTGATATCTCAAAACACAAACATTGAATCCAATATGTACCAGTAGCTGTCAAGAATAAATCACCATAGCTGAAATGACACCCACAACAAGTGCCAACATATCCAACTATCCATACCTCCAAAGGTATACATATAACATAGTAAACTTATGCCAACAACATATCCACCCATAAACCACAATAAAAACTCCATGTGCAAACCTATCAAAAGTGACATACACATCCAGGAGCTCCCACTGCATGGGCAATGTCAAGATGAATGCAAACCTGGAATGAGCACATTCAACGCGTCGCTTCGTTAACATCCCAAAAAAAGGCACCATCACAAAGGCATACCAAGTCTACTACCAACATCTCATAGAAGTAAACATGTAGTACCAAGGAACATCCACATTGATAAGCAAAACTTGCAAACCAAACACCTGTAGCATGTCCTCCTACACACACCTCTAAATGCCAACTGTGTCAAGTATGATCTCCTCCATAATACCCCATAAAAAAATCCATAACCACATCCATCCATCCAATCACCAAGATCAAAGATAACATATGTAACTAACATGGATGTAAGCATCTCAAAACAAGAAGATCAAACTCAAAGTAATCATTCCTAAACCAAGTAAATCAGCCCAATAAACCATCTCCTAAAATCAACATGTACAAGGAGATAAACATGCCAACACTCCTCAAATGAACCCTCCAGAAACCAAATATCCATGGCTCAAGATCCATACCCATGAGAAGACAAAGCATAAACATAATGCACCTGAAAGAATAATGGGCAATACCTCTCAAGTGAACTGTCGAGTAGACCAAGAGTGGGGAATGAGAATGCTCCTCCAGGATATCCAAGTCATCATGACTCAACCAAGAACACTCTCCTCTTCAGTCCATGTTGAACTCACGTCCAACCAAGGTGTAGGCTCCCTCAGACTTCCTGCTAAAATCTCATCAAGAGTAACCATATCAACAACATGTCTCTAACCACAAGAGAACACCAAGCCTCACCTAAATCTCCAAGTATCCATGAGCACCTGTAACCGATCAATCCTTGCTAAACACCAAGCAAATGATCAATGTACTCAATACAAAGAGAACCAACCAAGATCAAAATCATAGCTCCAACTACAGAATCAGGAACATAAACATGACACCATGATCTCACATCCTCTCAAAAGAAGATCACATGCTCAAATCATCATAACATGTACCATGCCACAACTCTAAACTAGTAATCAAGAGTATACCATGACATAATAACAAAACCATCCTACAACCAAGGATCACCTGTCAAAACCAACAAGTCATAAACAATACCTCAACATCTCCAACACCTGATGTCAAAGAACTCTCACTGTAGCACACAGAATCCAAGAGCTCCTCCATGACACCAAAGATCACCTGCTGAAGACAACCATCCATAATAACCAATGGATCCACATCATTGCCAAATGCTCCCACTGAACCGTGATACCGAGCAATCCCATGGCACCATGATGCACAAAACCAACACTGTCATAAGCTCACACAAAACCTGTGAATCCAAGCTCTCAATGACAACATGATAACCATCCTCTAAAGCAAGAAGATACACCGCCAAACCATCATATCTATCACCGCCAATCCATCACTGTCACAAGCTCCCACTGAACCGTGTAACCAAGCTATCCATGACATCGTGATACCAATCTCCTCAAACCCAAGAAGATACACCACCACAACCTGAATCAAGATTCAATCCAACACCACCAACAATGCACCTGCATAAACCATCATAAAATGCCAAAGTCTCTAATGCCCAAGAAACATCCATGACATCATGATCACCACCAAATATACCAACAAATCAACCCAACCATGTCCACATATCTGCATAATCATAGTCAACTGCATATATCTCATATCATGACTGTCCCTGGTAATACCATCTCACCTCCTCAACATGACAACCAAAATAGCAAACCAAGTGACTAAACCAAGCCACTAAAACTGATCATGCATCAACACTGAAATATCAATGGGCAAAGACAACCCATATCCAAGTCATAGGTGCAACAAGTAAGTATAGATCGCCTACAACATTGCACAACTTGTAGATACAACAATGCAACATACATGCTGATAACCATGTCAAAAATAATAATAATCTGAGATGTACAATTGAGCATACAATGAATCCAATATCAAATATCCCAAATCCAACAATCCATAAGCTCACAATATCACCATAGTCAAATAAACCCATAAACAGCTCAGATAAAGAAAATAGCAAATAAACCATGCCAAAATAACTCCAAACCTGATCCACTGCGTAGTGATCTGAACAAGCTTTCCGTTGACTATTCGAAATCCAAAATCTGACTCCGTATGCACCCGATATGCCCTCTCAAAGCTTAAAATGAACATCTGACTTCAACCAAGAAAAACACTATCAAAACTATAAAATCATAGAACAAAACCTATACCACTGTGTAGTGCTCAGAACCAGCTTTCCAACGACTGTAAGAAGTCAAAAAACTGACACTCTGGGCAAAAGTTATATGGGTTTGAAAAAAAACTGCTGTAAATCAACCTTCAGGTGGCTCTCCAGTGGCGCGCCGGTGGTGGGTGGGCGGCGGATTCCAAACCACATTTAAATCTGGTTTAATTTTTCAAAAATAAAAAATCCCCCGCGTACGGACCCGACGCAGCATTCAAATCTGGCATAATTGATTTTTGAAATCCGGAGGGCTATTTTTAAAAACATGGCGGATTTTATTTTAAAATTTTTAAAATTTTAATTTTTGTGTTTTAAGCCCTATGGGCTGGGCGGTCGGCCGCCGGCAGTCCCCGGCTGGACCGGAGGCCGCCGACTGGCGTACCTCTGTCAGCAGGGGGGCCGACAGTGGTACCACAGTCGGCTCTGCCGACTGAGCAGGGTACGGGGGGGTTTGCGGACCCCTCCCCCCCCCCGATTGTTTTTCATTTTTTTTATTTTTGATTTTCTAATAAATTTTTGTTTTTGATTTTGCGTACAAAATATTTTTGACGGGAAATTTTTTTTCGGATTTTATTTTTTTAATATTTTTCTGACGACGAAGATCGTATGGTCTAGAAGGGCATTTTATAAAAAAAATTGCATTTTCTTCCAATAACCAAAATAGGGCAAATTATATGTCAAAATTTCTCTCTCGGCCAACCTGAATTCAACCATGAGGTCCATTTTGTCCTAGGAGGTCATCTGTGAAAACTCACCCCCAAAACCCTCATTTAAATGCATGACCAAGAAACCCTATTTTGCCAAAATTTTCTCACCCCAAATCTGCAAACAACCCATCATAACAGCAAACCCAAAACCCTCAGATCTGCAATAAAACACCTGCAAAACCCTATATCTTGCCATTGTCTTTCATTCTCTCATGCAACCTAGGGTTATCCAATCCAATAACCAAAGCTCTGATACCACTTGTAAGGAAACTATGCAGCCATGTAATGACAATTTCCACATAACCCAAATCTGAAACATGCAAGTAAAATACTCAACATCAACATGCAAGAGAATAGACAACATACCCATCAAAGATGACACAAGATATACCCTGGGAAAACCCTCAAGAGGGAAAAACCCAGCCTCCAAAAGCATCCACACTCCATGTATTATTCAGCAATGAAAACCCATTACAATACATCTGCAGAGACTCCATGAACACTTCTGAAGCACAAGCTATCCATGCATTCCATGTGACCAAGCATGAATCCACACATCCCATGCCATGCTTCAAACCCTCACACATGCACAAGCTCAACCTTGACCAACTTTTGATCCAACCTTAAACAACTACCTATGTGGTTGCTTTTATAGAAACAGGCTCCCACAAAACCACCAAGTGGTATTACATAAACCATGTGCCCAAAAATACTACATCATGTGACCCCACATTTAATATTGGGTACTTTATTATTATTTTATTATTCCCCAATATTAAATAATTACATTTGACAATTATATCTCAATGTTACATACAACAAAGTGGCCCCAACATTATAACTCCTTGTGATGCAAATTCACCTAGAAAACCCCTAGGTGCACCACACAAATAATAAATAAATAAAATATTACAAACATTATGCAAGGTGTACAACACCTAATTCTAACAATGATATGGTTATGCAAATGAAAATGAAGCAAAGTAATCATCTCCTTCTCCACTAGCTGGAGGAATGTAGGCTTAATGTTTTGATACATGATACTAGCTCTCTCTTCTGCTCTCATGGTTGAATACCGAAATCCATTATGGTGGGCCTCCAAATTTCTAGTCATCTTTCTTCCTCTTCCACCAAATGCTGGCCTAATCCACAAGTCTGCTAGCCTAATTTCCTTTATTTTTGAAAGTTGAAGTTTCTCCTGAGTTTCCAATGTGGCTATCTCTGCCTTTTTAGAATCTTTCATTGCTATAGTAAATTAGTGCCTAATTGATTAACAATCTCAATCTCACTAATAGTGATTACTAAGAAAGGTAATTCCACCAACGCTACCAAATCGTTTATGATAGGAACAATAAAAGAAGAGGCTTTGAAAGGAACTCCATGAAACCCAAGCTCTCTAAATGGTATATCAAACTCTAGTTCAAAATATTTTAGATTCAAGGCTGATCCCATAGCTCTTTTACTCGCTTGAAAAATCCTTGAAGCTTTGCATTGATTTTATTTTTCCTGTCCATCTCTTGTTGTTCTTCCTCAATTTTATCAAGATCATACATTGACCTTCTTACCCCTCCTAAAGTTTGGACCACATCCATTACCTCCACAAAAAACTAGACATCCTTGGTCTTCTTGGTTCCCATGCCATGATAAGGTTATGCAAATGAAAATGAAGCAAAGTAATCATTTCCTCGTCTAGCTAGAAGAATGCATGCTTAATGTTTTGATACATGATATCAACTCTCTCTTCTGCTCTCATAGTTGAATACCGAAATCCATTATGGTGGGCCTCCATAGTTCCAATCATCTTTCTTCCTTTTCCACCAAATGTTGGCCTGATCCACAAGTTTTCTAGCCTAATTGCCTTTGTTTTTGAAAGTTGAAGTTTCTCCTGGGTCACCAATGTGGCTCTCTTTGCCTTTTCAGGCTCTTTCATTGCTATAGGAAATTAGCATCTAATTGATTAACAATCTTAATCTCACTAATAGTGATTACTAAGAAAGGTAATTCCATCAACTCTACCAAACAGTTTACCATAGGAACAATAAAAGAAGGGGATTTGAAAGGAACTCCATGAAAACCAAGCTCTCTAAATGGTATATCAAATTCTAGTTCAAAATATTTTAGATGAGGTTGATCCCATAGCTCTCTTACTTGCTTAAAAATCCTTGAAGCTTTGCACTGATTTTATTTTTCCTGTCCCTCTCTTGTTGTGCTTCCTCAATTTCATCAGGATCATACATTGACCTTCTTTCCCCTCCTAAAGTTTGGACCACATCCATTACCTCCACATAACACTGGACATCCTTGGTCTTCTTGGTTCCCATGCCATGATATGATTATGCAAATGAAAATGAAGAAAAGTAATCATTTCCTTCTTCGCTAGCTAGAAGAATACATGCTTAATGTTTTGATACATGATATTAGCTCTCTCTTCTGCTCTCATGGTTGAATACCGAAATTCATTATGGTGGGCCTCCAGAGTTCCAATCATCTTTCTACCTCTTCCACCAAACGTTGGCATGATTGACAAGTCTGCCAGCTTAATTGCCTTTGTTTTTGAAAGCTTAATTGGCATTAAAACTGGTACCTAGAACATTGAAAATTACCCTTATATAAGAACTCCCTCCATCTTGATGGTGGCTACATGAAGTGGAACCATGATGCCATATATGGGTACCGGAACAACATCATTTTTTGTATCAACCTGACTCATGAGCTCTCTAGAAATGGGGATATCTTCCACATTTTTATATGAAACCCTCTCAGTGGATGGCTTGGAAGAGCCATGTCCATCTCCTGTACCAATGCCCCCTGTAGCCAATCTTCTTATAGTCTCCTCATTCTTTTGCAAAGGGTTGGCACTTAAGATTATGTAATAGAATTTACAGTTGATTGTTAAATTGTATAACAATTTTTTTTATGATCTTTACTAACGTTTATTAGAATTGTTACATGTTTTACATCATTGGAATCACATATTAGCTGTAACTTTTTTGAAATTTTATTATGGTATGTGCATTTTGATATGATGTGATATGATTATGGTTTCGTCTTATATGTTTCAATATTAGATATATAACAAAAAAAAAAATTATTGCATGAAATAAATAATAATTTTTTATTTTAAATGTCTTTCTTTTGCAGAACACGAGTCTTCTAAAAGATCAAGATGATCCTCATCATGATATAGATCCATAAAATATTAGTTCTACCGGTACATATCACATGGCAGAGGATGATGATGACGCAGATACGGAAGACATCAAGGCCAATGACAATGATGATGATGACAACAACAACGATGACGACGACAACAACAATGATGATGATGATCACGATGGTGGTGATGATGATGAGGCAGTTGCTGGTAGTACCCAACAACATTCATAATCATATATACTGCATCATGGATCATTGTTGATATGTCGTTATGGTGCCTCTTTTCATGGTTACTATCATAAGTATCATTTTCACAGCCTATAGTGTAGTGCCCCTCCACTTTTAGCCCTTCACGATGTGTAAGTAAGTTATTTGTTTGTGTCTTGTGAGTTCATATTGATTTTGTCGTTTAACATTGTTTTAATTTAATGGTATAGTTGTTCTCGGTGTGTTGAGTTTTAAATATTGTTCAAAAGTAAAATAAAACCTAGCATTGGTAATTGTAGTGACAAAATTAAGACTAAAATTAAATGGTGTCAACACATTGTGATATAGACAACAAATAAATAAATAAATAAATAAAACCATTATGGTAATGCTGGATTCTCCTTCCCCTAACAATTATTTAAATGGTAAATTTTCACTAAATATTATTGATTATAGTAATAATTATTTATACCATAAATTGAAACAATTCTTTGTTATAGTAATAAATATTTAAAAAGGAAAATTTAATTAATTCTTTATCACCCTACTAATTACTTAATGGTAAATTGAAATAATTCCGTATTAGCAACTGATGAAATAATGGTAGCTATCTTTAATCACGTAACAATGGAAAAAGATTGGGTTTGTAAATTAAATAAAAGTATAGGGATATGTCTACAGGTGGAAAAAGGAAGAAAAGAGGATACGACGGGTGTAAGTGAATGCATTTTGAAATTTGCCACTTGTACCTTCTTTTTCTGAAAAATAAGAGTGGGGATCACCTCTGTTTGGGAGGGGAGTCCCGGATTTAATCTGGATTGGTAACTTGTCTGCGAAAATACAAGTTCACATGCTGAGTTACAGGTCAATTTCTTCCCACAACGATAACATTTTGTTTACTGGAGGGTTGAGTCAGGATTAGATGTCATATTGTCTTTCTTTATTTATCGTTCTTTTATACCTGCAAATTGGGTTATGCTGAGTTTCATTATAATCGAAACTTTGTATTAGGCTATTGTATTGTTCCTTGACTGATAATGTTGCTTATCGCCTGACAGCATTTTTTTTTTCTTTCTGCCTTCTATGATAATTATATGGTGTTTAATATTTTCATGCTGATATATTCATACTGCCTTGTATAATGATTTGCTTCGTTTTGGTAAAAGGAGTGGAGATTCGGTTTATTTGTATCCCTCTGACAGGATTTACTGTTGCAAACGGTTGTTGTATTATGCGTAGTCAATTTGAAAGCCTTTAATCTCAGCTTGTTTCATTTAGCATCACCAATTCTTTTCGCAAGAACATTGTCCCTGTTTAAAATGATGGAAGTGGTTCTCATCTCTCAGAATGAACTCTCTTGCAACAATAGACGAATTTAGATGCAGATGGTAATCTGCACACACTCGGAGGTTCTTATCAACTCTAACAGTTTTACCAGAGGCCATGTTTAACAACCAAATGTAATTGCTAACCTTTCCCTTTGGCGGCAGATAAATGATTTCTTCTTTTTCTCCTCTTCTGTAGCAATAAGTAAAAGTCTTGATTCCGGAAATACCCTACTGCTTTCACTCTTTGCATACATGCCTACCAAGGCGGTTGCAACTGCAACGCTGGGAATTTCCCCCATCCTTCATGCTTCGATGGGTGTCCATATCCTGTTGTGAAGCTCCCATTTTGGTGCAGCCAGAAAGGATGATGGAAACTGTTGAAGGATTTGCCTGTACACCTGCTAATTGCATTTGCTTGAAAGTCTCTAAAGCCTTTAAACAAAACCCATTTTGTGCTTATTCTGCAATCTTTGCATTCCGTAAGACCCCTTTCCTTTGTGGCATTCTGTCATACTGTTCGCATGCCTTGTTGTGCACTCCCAATCTCCATTTTGGCCTGCCAGAACAATGGCAGCCTGTCACACCGGTAACACTTGATCATAGAAGACTGAAGGGGCGTTAATAGCCTCCCTGATTCCATTCGCAACCTGTCATATGTGCAGCCCTCACCTTGTAAACTTGCCTGAAAGCGCGCCCTAGAAACAAGCAAGGTTCACTATGTTAGGTTGTGTTCCTGAGTACTTCATTAATTCATGGATTTTGAGAGTTCCTTGCAAAATCCATTTTGTACATATCCTGTAATCATTGCATTCCCGGAGACCGCATTTCCTTGAGGCATTCTGTGTAAACAACTCGCATGCCTTGTTTATGATAATCTGTCACGTCTGCAGTACTTGAAAATAGAATGTTGTAGAGGTTTAAATATTTCTCTCTGTTTCTTCTGGCAACCTGTCTCAGCCGCAACACTTGAAAATAATACGAAGTTTTAAGGTTTAAATAACCTCCCTGTTCTTTTGGCGTCACCTACCAATTGCATTTGCTTGAAAGTTTCTAAAGCTTTTTCAATAAATCCGTCTTGTTCACGTCCTGCAATCACTTTCCTCCTTGAGATGCCTGCTTTTTCTCCATTTACCTCAGCCTTGAGTTTTTGTTTCACTGCCTCGTCTTCATCATCATCGTTAAATGAGTATACTTTGGAGCTAACCCCAGTTGCATTTTCAGGCCCTTTATCCTTAACAATCCACGATGTCAGCAAGGAGCGATGAATAATTCTGTGTTTTGGAGTTACCAGTCTGCCACTGCAAATTCTGAAACCCAAGCGATACATTAAAATCCATTTTGTGCATTTCCTGCAATCATTGCATTCGCTTGAATGTTTCTAAGCTCTTGTTAATAAACCCTTATTGTGCAGTTTCTGCAATCATAGCGAGCCACGAAACCAAACGTCCTTGAGGCATTCGGTCAAACATTTCATGTCCTTCGTGTAAGCTTCCACATTCTGCATGCACCGTATGCCCGATGTTGGACTTTAGCAGGCTTTGTTATGTGTTTGGTGCCCAATTAATACAATGAGTCTGTTCTACTGCGTGTCAGTGCTTAGTTGGCATACTCTGTATTCCATTTCTCTATCTCCTTAACTTAATTACTGCTGTGGAAATGAAAATACCTAACTGGTAAGTTTTTCTTGTGTTTTATAGAAGCGGGTAAGGCTTTATAAACCTGGGCACTCAAATCATTATTTACTTGGTAACATATTTGCTGCTCATCTTATACTATCCATTGCTTCCATGTAAACGAATGGGGGGTGGAGATCAGATATATCGGCTTGCATTACCATATATGTATTTATTTAATTACTAGCACTTGCACCCATAGGGGTTCAAGAGAGACGCCGATAGGAAATTAAAAAAAAAGTCATCAATGAAGTGTAACAATAGCAAGTGGTTGTATTAAAATATATCTATATAGACATATGCATTGTATAATATAAATAGGTACATTCTTTTATTGGATTGAACAATTTGTAACAAGTTTGTATAAGTCAAATTTACATAAAAGCATCTATTTACATAAGATATCTTCAAAATCATTTAGTTGATATATGTACATTTGTGATACTAAATTATTTCCAAAAATTATTCAAAAAGTTCTGAAATGCATGTTTGATGTACAGAGCACTGCCTTGCTGTCGTGCTCGTCGCCATGCATTTCTCACAAAAAAGTGTAAAAGGCAATCAATGTGTTACAAGTTGTTTGGAAGTTTTTTAGCGTTGTTTCCATTGAGTAAATTTCAAAATCTTGCATATTATGTATGTTTGGAACAAGTTGCTTTGTTTTCTACAGAATGTCAAAGCAATTAATGGTGACATCACTTAAGAAATACTGAATTACTCTTGGAGGAGTTCCATCCCAATTGATAAAGGGGGATGATTCAAGTGGAAGGTTGGGTGAACTGTTGCTAATCGATATCTCAATGATGTCAATAGGTTGACCAAGATTTGTCATTCCTGAATGAAATAAATTTGAGATTATACTTAATATTGACTAATAGCAATATTTAAAAAAACATACAATAAAGTTTCATTGTTTACACAATATAACAGAAACATTAATAAATTAAAAGAAATTTGGAAGCTATTAGACAATTGCATGTTAATCTAGTAATTTAACAATTACTAAATTTTATCAAGATTAAACACATCACGAATGTTTAACCTTATTACACTTAGAAAGATGAATATTAAGCATCACAAATATTTAATCTTATTACACCTAGAAAGACGAATATTAAAGATATATAAAAGAACAAATTAATGACTGAAAGTTAAGCAATTTCCTTACTCTTATTTCCTCAAAAATAAAAGATAAAGTCTATATTCTCCTCTATACAATCATTTTTAAAATGGCCAAAACTACGCCGAAAAATAACGAGTACGTGTTGCTAATCGATATCTCAATGATGTCAATAGGTTGACTAGTATTTTTCATTTCTGAATGAAATAAATTTGAGATTATACTTAATATTGACTAATAGCAATATTTAAAAAAACATACAATAAAGTTTCATTGTTTATACAATATAGCATAAACATTAATAAATTAAAAGAAATTTGGAAGCTATTAGACAATTGCATGTTAATCTAGTAATTTAACAATTACTAAATTATATCAAGATTAAACACATCACAAATGTTTAACCTTATTACACTTAGAAAGATGAATATTAAGCATCACAAATATTTAATCTTATTACACTTAGAAAGATGAATATTAAAGATATATAAAAGAACAAATTAATGACTGAAAATTAAACTATTTCCTTACTCCTATTTCCTCAAAAATAAAAGATCAAGTCTATATTCTCCTCTATACAATCATTTTTAAAATGGCCAAAACTGGGCCGGAAAATAACGAGTACATGCATTCTTTAGTGGTTCCAAAATATAATGCATTTCTTAACCATCGTGGGACAGACATGAAGGAAAGTGTAGCAAGCCTCATCTTTCATAATCTTCAGAACAAGGGATTTAAAGTCTTTCTGGACAAGAATTCAATTCAAATTGGGGAAAGCATACCTCGATGAATAGAGGAATCTATTTTCTTAGCATCTGTGTATGTTATTTTTTCTCTTAAATATGGACAGTCCATCTGGTGCTTAAAAGAGCTTCAGCTGATCCTCAAAACTGGAGCTCCCATCATACCAGTATTTTGTGGAGTTCAACCTTTGGAGATTCGAATGAGAGATGAAACTAGTGTCATGGTTTATAGTTTTGTTTGTTTTCATTCTTCTTTCTCTATACAAAATATTTGATATCTTAATTTATTTTTTTAGAAATACAAGATTTTTTTCTCTCTAAATAAAGCTAAAAATGCTTGCTGAGCCTATGTCATAAGATGCATCAACAACACTATTATAAAAAAAGTCCCATGTCTTTAATTCTATCAAATATTTTAATAGATCTTCATAAAGAAATTCCCAAGTTTTTAATTCTGTCAATTATTCTAATAGATCTTTTACCACCTTAGTATTATATGAATTGTTACAACATGCAAATTTTAAATTTTAAATCTCTTTGATGCTTTGTTCTTCAAAACTTGGCTCTTAAATATGCACAAAAATCTACATGCAACCTCTTTCTCAGTGTTTTTATTACATAACATTTCCCTCATATTCTATCTTCCTCTGCAGCTGGATAAATTAACATTTCAATTCATGATTTTTGTGTTTATGGCGCCTCCTACAATTGTAATCTTACACTCTATACACTTTATGTTGTGGCCTGTGACATTTCCATAAAAATTCATTTATTTGTTGCCCTCATTCCTAAACTTCCTTGCACCTGCTCTTTCATGTTGCTGCTCCCTTATGTCCTCTCCTTTCTTTCTTTTCAGCGTGGTATTTTTTTTGGAATTTTTTTTTTTTAATCTATGATTTTTCACCAATTTTCATTGCCTTTACGCCTCTTCCTCTTCTTTGGCATTTTCTGTTTTGTTTTCAAAAATATTCAATTTCTTCCTTCACCTAGGAGCCATGTGACCCTTTTGTTCTTCATTGCTGTTGCTTTTTTTAATTAATTTCTGGCCCCTTTTTCCCAGCTACACCTTAGTCTCCACTTGAATACCAAACATAAAAATTCACTAATAATATTCTGTGCAAATCGTATTTATTTGTATTGGAATAATCTTTTGTATTCTTAGATGTACACAAATAATGAAGAATTTATGCACAGCTCTCTTTTGAACGATTTCAAATTGTGATCAATTTTCCTTCTCTCTACAGCCTCTCTTTAATGGCTGCTCATTGATGATAATCTGTTTCGATCAATACAAAGAACAACACTTCAAATATTTAGAAAAGTTCATAAAAAATATAGTTCATTTGTACTTGCAGCCCTATAGATTGAATCGATTGCAAAATACAGATTGAATGTGACTGGATAACTCCAACGAATGTAAAAAATAAAGGAACGACATTAGTTGCTCTCCTCACAGTTGCATCCATTAATGCCACCTATTGCAATATATCCCCACATTATTGGCAAACCCTACAACCACAACATATTTTTGAAAGCCACGTATCGTAAGATATCCAAAGTTATTTAGAATAAGACTTGTGGTTGAACCTATTACCTCCATAATGCTCCCTTTTGCAATCTAAATTACTGAACCTGTTACCTCCATAATGTTCCCTTAACATTACCACATGATGGGAGCAGAAGCTACTCTATTGGATGGTTGAGATTGGATTATTTTCTAAACATTGAAGAGGTTGCCTTCTAGATTGAGATTATATGCAAGCATTTATCTAAGATATACCAAAGGAAGGTTGTAGCCTCTTGATTCATCATGCTCCAAGTCATAGATACCTGTCTCCCATATAACTATGGAAACAAGCTTTTAGATGCAATCTTGTACACATTCTCTGACAAACCATTACATGCTACAATACGCCTGTATAAGAATTACCAAGTCGGTTAGAAGAGAAAGTAAATGCAGTTTCTAGTAAAAGTATTTGTCTATTAAAATGATTTTCTTCCTTCCTATCAGAATTATTTATTATTTTCATGACGGCCAAAAACCTCAATCAACTTTTTAGGGGGGATTTAGTGGGGAATAAACAACATAAAAATGACACCCCACATAAACAGTTATTAAATTTAAGGACATTTTTTAAGCAATCTAATAAAGCTGACTGAAACTATATTAAGGTATAATGATAAATGACAATTTCATCTTCAGATGAATAGTAGCCAATAATCCGACCATCCATTTTCAGGTTTTCTTTTGAATTTCAGAAATCCAGCCAAATATGAACCACAAAACATAAAACACTGACTTATCAACTATATTCATAAGATCAAACCTTCACAAGTGCTTGTATGCCCTCATCAAACCGCTTCCACCTTGAGAAAGCTAAAACAATGCGAGATGCAACCTGCAATTGTAAGAAAGTTAATAGAATCACATGATTGTGTCTGCTATAATTATCAATCTCATCCCAGATAATGTTAACTCAAAAAATTCAAATTATAAGTTACAACTGTATCCAATAGATATTTAACTCATAATCAACTATGACCTGTGGATTAAGTTTATCTAACTGCAATACATCTCCAACAAATTCATAACCAGAGCCATCCTTTGCATGGAAGTTTACCGAACAACCACAAAATCCTCCAATAAGAGAGTAAACCTGAGTAACAAGGATAAAGAGAGAGAAAGAAGAAAACATATATGTACACATTTTGTAAGGTAGAAGATGCTTCTTTCAAAAAAAGGAAATTAAGGACATCATTGTTCAAGGCTGCCCTAAGGTAGGACCAATTAGCATGGTTATAAAGTAAGAGCTTGTAACAGTTTTAAAAAAAAAAAGCACTTCCAGAGTTCCAAGACAAAAAAATGAGGCAGAACGAACAAAATTACAATAAATATAGAACAAAACAAGGCCCAAAGAGGGAACATATAAAGCAACTCAAAACAAAGAAATCAGAAAGGTTTTAAGGAGTTTTATCTTGTTTTTAAGCATTTAATATTGATTTTTTTTTAACAATACTTTCATCAGTAGTACCGTGAGATTCTTCCAGCCAGATAAAGCAGAACAAATTATGGCTACTCCCACATGAAAAGACAACAGTCAGGGAATGGACACCAACTGAGAGGATACCTGAATATAAGACACAAGGTCATGTTCAATTCATATTTGTGACTAACAACTGAAAAATATGTCAAACTCACCTTGTTTATATGGATTGCGGATGTCAAAAGAAGAGCGTTGCATTTTGAACATTCTTGACATTGCCTGGGATATCTAAGAATGCTTGCAAAGCTAGCCACTTGTTGATGACCTAGATTATGAAAATGTAACATAAAACCATAACAAAGACCAAATAAGCATACCAAATAAATAAATCCAATGATGCAAGGCACTATCCCATAGAAACCAACTAAAGCTAGTAACAGATGTTAAGATAATGAGGAAAATTATTACCGAGGCATTCCCCTCCCACTTCTGATTAAAATCAGACAAAACCTTAGCTCTAACATCACCAGGGTTTTGGGCTATAGCAGCTAAAGCTGCAAACTGTTCAGTCATATTTGTTGCTGATCTGTATTCGTTTAGCGCAAGTTCTGTCATTTCTAGATCTTCCAATGCGACAAGATAAGCTGATTCATTCAAAAACAACGTAAATTAGATAAACAGGTTCCATGACCTACATTGCTCAAAAATACTTATGAATTCAGAGAGAAAGAAGCTAATCTTACTAAGGGCAGTATTTTTCAAAGCACGCCTTCCCATATTTTCATGAGTAGATTCACATCGCTTTAAGCTACGATTATTCTCAACCTAACCAGCAGGGAAAGCAATTAGTGTACACTTAATACATCACATAACTTGTGTTAAAAACCTTTCAAATTAGTAAAATGTCATGCTGTTATTTCAATAGTAAATACCTTCACTTCATTTCTTATTTTGTAGATTGGCAAACAATATGGATGCCAAATGAGATATGTTCAAACAAGATAAATTACAGCTTCTTCAAGGATATAGGCGAACATATCTGCAACAAAAATGTGGATAACAAATTTGCAAGAAAAGAAACCAGTTGGCCATTTCCAAATTTCAAGAGATTGCATTTGCTGGAAAATACAGAGACAATCTATGTAGAGTATTATAACTGAAAAGAGAGGTAAACAAAACAACATTCAACTTTGAGCAGAAATATTAAAACAGAACAACGATTTTGTTATAAATGCCATCAAAAGAGAGCTGCCACTGCTCTTTATGTTCATACATTCATACTTTCATCCATACCTATTTCTCATACATCAAAAAATGGAGTATATCCCCAATTCTTTTTCAAAACAAAGTTAATTTCCAAGAGATGTAAGGAAGCTTCCAGAATACGCATTAAAACAATAGAATAGTCTACATACAAAAGGAACAATGTTAAAGAAGTAAGGAGAGATAGAAATAAATGTGATTGGAGAAGTAGATAAGCTATGGTGGAAGGGGAGATTAAAAGAGCTGAGCTGGAAGACACCGTATGCCAACAACATTCTGGTGATGGAAAGAGCAATACAAGAAAACCAGAACCCTAAATTGCAATTTATCACCCATCCTTGTTTGCGGTAATACAGAGAGTTCCTTGCAAACAGATTAAAAATAAAAGATACAGGAAAATGACTGGTTAAGGTCAATCGGCTCGGGTTACTGCTGGACAAAGCTCCCACTCCCTAATGAAAGCACAGAGATACTGGAGAAACATGATAGAGCCTAGATCAGTACCCAAACCAACAGATGATTCATAAGAAACAACTAAGAGCTACCCAAGCAAGTCACCAATTGATCCATCCTCACGTTAGCTAGTGTCTTAATCTATTCACAGTAAATGAAAATCCAATCTAAAAATCCCGTAGTTTTAGTGCTACTTTATTCTTCACCCTGAGACAAGATTTTTGCAGCCTTTGAATGAAACCATTGACTGTGAGTTAAAATTTATTTTCGGGCGTAGGGCGAGGAGTGTTTCAATTTTCTGAAAGTTGTTTTTTCCCAGCCTGAGAACCAATACCTTCATTTAACAGATAACAATACAATGATTTAAAACATACAAAAAAATGATCCGACCCCATACAGGTTCCAAAAGATAAAATTCATAGTGGCTTACCTCAAAATTTTCCACAAATTGTGTCATGTTATCAATGATGCCAATAAAAAATGGGAAGAGTTTGCAGAAAACTTTAGGAAACCCCATCATAATAGAAATTTTCTTAAATGAGACAAACTGAAACCAATGTCCCTACAGCTGCTGCTTCAATCTATTCATAGAAAACGAAAAGTGGGATATGAAAAGGGTTTTAGGGCTACGTAGATTCTTGAGCTCGAGACAAGATTTAACGCGTGAGGTAGTGGGCAGTGCTCTACAACGGTGGTCTACAGCTGTGGGTAGTAATAACAAATTTATGGTGGTTAAAAATATATCATATATTTCAAATAAGGTAGGTAGATCGCATAATGCAGATCAGACACGACTCTTTGCAGTAAAGATAGAAATGAATGGCGCCATCAATGAATCCAATACTGCATTTACTGTAAATATTTTTGACAGTTGTTTCATAGATTTTCTGAGTGCCGGACAACTGAAAATGGTTTATCAGCATGAGACAATGGTTTAACAGCGTGTGAGACAAGTTTATCGGCTGCTTGTGGATTGGCAAGGCCACAATAAAAGCCTATCGGCTAAATAATTATTATTTGATTTTCTATTTGGTTTGTCAACAAAAATATAGGCTTTGTTTGTTTATTATATTCACGGGAAACAAATTTAAGTTTCTTTTTTTTTCTTTTCTCTTTCATATTTCATGGTAACTTGCATAATTTAGTTGTATGGTGGCGGTTTATCACTGTTATCAAAATGGACGTGAAACGTTATTACGATATTACATAAAGATTTTATTTTGATATTTGTTTAATTTTAGTATAGATAAATATCATAAAGATTTTATTTTGATATATGTTTAATTTTATTATAGATGAGTATTATAAAGATTCTATCTCAACATCTATTAATTTATAATATGTTATTTATTTAGTTTTATTGATTTTTTTTCTTAAAAAGGGAAATACATGGGTTAATTTAATAGTACGTTAGATAAAATAATTATTCAAGGTCAATTTATAGTTAATAATCAAATAACGTTATCATTATCTATAATTAAGAATAAATAAAATGGTAATGATATTACTTATGGATAAAGAATTGGCAAACAACGATACTATTATTCTCATGAAGTAACCATTGGCGATATCATTGGAAGGATGATAATACCATTCATGTATAATTTACAACTAAATAAGAGATTTAATTTCTCTTTCTTATTTTTGGACCTTTTTATATATAAATAGAGAATAAGGTTTACATTTATGATTAACCTAAAAGTTAAGATGTAAAGGAAGTTTAAAATGTAGGTAAATGTTATATTTTCATTAAATTTATTTACTTGAAGTAAACAAATACATAATATACTTTAATTAAATTTATTAATTCTAAGGTAAACATATGCATATGTATATAGGAATCATAAATTAAGAGAAGTCTATGGTTTACATATGGTAGGTTTTCATAGTTTTTCTATTTAATTAAATAATGTCAATATAAATGCGTAAAATAGACGTAAGGATTATGAACTTACAATTAGGAGCTTCAATTGGGTAAGGACTTAAATCAGATATTGTAGATTGTAATTACATAGTTCTTATCTATATAAAAGATATTATGATGGAGATGCATTTAATTATAGTCAATGATTTAATTATTATTTACATTATCATTAGTAAGATTGGATTGTGTTATGTTTAAGTGAATGGATATTTATAGTTGACCTTGAACAGGTTAGATAGTTATTTATTTATTTTGAATACTCCTTGGAAATGATTCCTTATGCATGCTAGTAGATTCATGATTGATCATATTTTCCTCTTGTTTTATTTCACTTTTGAGGTAATTTTTATGTCTAAACATATTTTGGATAGGTCAAGAACCCGTAATACTTAAGTTACTCCCTTTTGGATGGTCATGGGTGGTAGGTTGTTAGGTTACCAAAAGCGATGGGAAACCCATTTTGGTGTTGAATTTTCCCATGTTTAAACCTTTGTGTATCCATTGATCATATTCCTATTTTAAGTTTCTCATGGGTGTACTTTGTTCTATGATTTGTTTTTCCTTAGTTATGACTATGAGCGAGATGGTTCATGTCTCACGTTTATTCATTTTGTTGGTTTTATGATTGGTACACCCTTGTTGTTGTGAGTCTTGTTTCAAAACTATTTGGAAGAGTTTCCTAAACAAGCGTTGTACTTGTTTTATATTGTTTTATGTCATTGTGGAGTTAGCCTTTTTTGCTTGACCTTGCTTGGATGTGGATCTTTTCTTTTCATCTCCTAGCATGGGGGGTGGTCCTTCGGGTCCACATGGTCAGATGGAATGTGCTATGCACCCCATTGGGTTCCCAGGTTGTGTTTGTGATGCGAAAGCGAATGTAGAGATTCCAAGGCTTCACGTTGTTGAAGACTATTCCTCATTTTTGTACCTTATTCTTCTTTATGTATCACTCTTGTATTTGATGCATGACAAGATGCATACGTACTCCTAAAGTGATGTAATGTACTCCTGAAACAGTTGTAATGTATTTGTAAACCTTATGTGGTAGTCGTTATCTGATGTGTTCTATTTGTGGAAATATACTCCACACTGTTATATATTGATCTATGAATTAAAATGTAATAAAATGTTGTATGTATCTTTTCATCTCTTTCGATCATGGATGGTTTTATGATATCATTATGTACTCTTGGCTTTTATTCACTCTCGTTTGATAAAAGTTTAGGAATCGTAATGACCATCTCGTATACCCGAGAGGATGTAGGTGACTTTGTAAATGTATAATTGCTTTTCATGTAATGAATGTATGAATTTATCTTATAAAATGTTTCCCTGTAAAAAAAAAATTATTAGCGGTTTTATGTTGTCCTTTCGAGTTCACATGACGGGGTGCTACATATAGTACAATATTATTGAGTTGTATCATATTGACATTTATTATTTTCACTTATATCATTTTGACATGTATCATCTTGACTTGTATCAATTTGAGTTAAATAAATTATCATTTTTACTTATATCATTTGTACATTTATCATTTTGACTTATGTCGACTGTTGGACATGTATCATTTTCACATGTTATTGATCTACTGGCATATTTGACTTTCACTTGTTTTAGTTATATATTATGATGATGTTATCAATATTGACTTGTCAATTTATATATATTAAAAGTGGTCGATGATTTTTGGATGGATATTTATTACGTATGATGATTTTAATTTATCGCTCAGGATGGATGTTGTCAAATTCAATTAAATTATAGATATTTGACTTAATTGTTTTAACTATATATGATGATCATGTTATAATAATTATTTTGTTATTTAATCATATGAGTTAAATAATTAAATTACTTACTCTGTAATCATATGAGTTATTTAAGAGGCATCATATATTTAACCAATTAAATTAATAAATGAAGCAAAACAAGAAGCATTTTTAGAAGAAAAAAAGGAAGCAACAATGGAAGACAAATTAGAAACAAACCAAAAGCAATCTTGGAAGCAAAACCAGTAGCAAAACTAGAAGCAAACCTAGAAGCAAAACTAGGAGCAAAACAAGAAGCATATTTTAGAAGCAAAAAAAGGAAGCAAAACAAGAAGCATTTCCAAAAGAAAAAAGGAAGCAACAATGGAAGCCAAACTAGAAGAAAACTAGAAGCAAACTAGAAGAAATCCTGGAAGCAAAATTGGAAGCAAAACTAGGAGCAAAACCGGAAGCAAAACTAGAAGGAACACAGGAAGCAAAACTAGAAGCAAACATGGAAGAAAAATCAGAAGCAAAACCGAGAGAAAAACTAGGAGCAAAAATGGAAGAAAAACTGGAAGCAAACATGGAAGCAAAAATTGAAGAAAAACCATAAGCAAAATTGGAAGCAAAACTAGAAGCAACATTGGAAGCAAAATTGGAAGCAAAACTCAAAGCAAAATTGCAAGCCAAACGAGAAGCAAAACTAGAAGAAAATTTGGAAGCAAAACCGGAAGTAAACCTAGAAGCAAAACTTGACATCACATTGGAAGCAAAAGTGGGAGCAAAATTAGAAGCACAAATGGGAGCACAAATGGAAGCAAAAATGGGAGCAAAAATTGAAGCAAAAATGGAAGCAAAAGTGGAAGCAAACCTGGACGCCAAACTAGGAGAAAAATTAGAAGCAACAATGGGAGCTAACATGGAAGCAAAAATGGAAGCCAACTTGGGCACCAATTTAGGTGTTATTTTCTTGACACTATTCCCAGCGTTAAAGGGGACGCTATTGCCGACAACAAATTTTTGGTGCAAAATCTGACGTTAATTTGGGCGCTAAATGCAGCGCTAAATTTGGCGATGGAACGAAGAAACAGGTTTTTGCTAAATTTTGCGCCATCAGATGACTCCAAAATGACAGACACAAATACACTAAAAGTCGGCACAAAAGTCGACACTAATTGCCTATTGTGTTGTTGTGATAGTTGCTATAGATCCCAATGAAACAAGGCCAACAAGGCCAAGTTGACATGAATAAGATATCCCCCTTGCACAAACTGCAACTTGGTGATGCATTTCACGCCTTTGCAAGAAAGGATATTTTGTAGACTCACCAAAAGATTGTTGAGATGATTGATGAGGTAGTGAAAGTGCTACTAGAAAGCTTCCCTGGTACAAATGTTGACAATTGCTTATTTGGTGTACAAAAACCAAGGTTACTCCTTGAATCATTCAAAGAATATTTTGCTGGTTTAGAGGAGAAATTGGAAAATGAGGTAAATGAGAGAAGGTTGGTAGATGTTTCAGACAAGTGTGCTACTTCATATGGTAAGCTGCAGAAAAACCTTAAGGATATTCAAAATTATGTTGAGGAAGCAAAGATTTTGTTTCGATTCTATTTGAAATTGCTCAGTTCCAAAAAGAACATAAAGGATGAGATGGACTCCATTGAGTCTCAAATTGATAAGGCCTCTGGAGCATATGATCTGGCTAATGATGCATATGGAACTACAAGGTAGGAAATAAAGAATCTGCATGAATAGTTCTTTCAACTCTAGGAACAAAAGGAAAAAATTATAGTGCAGTTCGGTCAACTCAAAGACCTGATAAATTCTAGATTTATATCCTTGATTGGTGCTTTGGCTAATGCAAAGGAGGTAGTAAGGTTAAATTTGGTACCTAGTACTCTGGATGAAAGTGAAGAACTCCTCATGCAGTTTGAACCTCAGTGCCACATGCTTGGCTTTGTCAAGAAGGGTTGGGGAAATGGCAAAAAGTATTCGGAGGCACTCCTTGCAAAATTGAAGGAGTCATACAAAAGCATTTTGCTTTCTTCTAGTTGATTGTGTACATTTCTATTTTGTTTATGTAATTTCAGATTTCATTGTATATATGTGGAAGATAGTGGATAGTATAGCAGTGCAAGTTTTGGTCATTTTTTATGGATAACATTGATAAGGGGAGTTCCTTTTCCATTGATGTCAAAAGGGGGAGAGTAGTTGAGAAAAAATTTGGTTGGAGAGTATTTTGGAGAACATTTTGAGAAGATTTTTTGGCATGTTTCCATCAATGACAAAGGGGGAGATTGTTGGAAGTTTTCTTGTCATTGATGAGATTGTTAGCAACATGAGCATGAGCATATATGGTGTTATCATTGATGTATTTTTGTTTGATGAGTGTGTGTGATTGTGGTGATGGCAATCCATTATACAGGTACAAGAGTTTTGATCTGGATTAGAATAGATGTGTTGTATATTTGTCTACATCCCAGAGTATAGTTTTCAGTGTATAGTGAACCAGTTTTGAGGTCCACATTGCTTTGCCATGTAGAATCAAGTTATGCAATTCTAAGGAAATTTTGGTGTATGTTGGAGGAGCCTATATCCAAAGTTTCATGTCTTGATGTCGTTTGGTGTTGAAGATAATGATGATAAAGTATCAAATTTGACAGTGACAGTGTTACTAATGCAAAGTACATGATTGGAATGCTTTGCATTTCACCATGGAAGAATATTTGGTTATGCAGCTTTTTGGGAGTGCTTTTAAAGGTGTCCGAAGTATGAGTGGTCCAAGTGGAAAGTGTTTTGGTGGTTCACACATTGTGTCATGGATGAAAGGATTGTTCGTGTCACCAATTTTTACTATTTGATGCTGACCTAAAGTATTTTGGGTTATGCAAAGATAAAATATGAATTGAGAAAACTTAAGGGAGTAATTATAGGTCACTTCTAACCTATTTTGATGTGTTACAATTTTTGAGGTGTGCATGTTTAGATCTTGAGCCGACAGGTTGATGTATTGCATGTTTCATCTAGTTAGGCCGACCTAATTGATGATGTAGGTGTTTGTGAAGGTAATGCATATAAATGTAAGTTCATTTCGGTGTTGTAGAGATGAGATGTGTGTGTTGTTGATGTGAATTCCTAAGCAGAGTATGCAAATGTGATGTGAACAAGAGTAAAGTGGGTGTAAGTGTTGAGAAACATTAAGTGTGCTAAGTCAATATATTGAGCTTATTGGAATGGTCTCCAACATATTGTAGATGTATTGTATCTGTTTAAATCTTGGCAGTGAGCCACCCTTTCTTCTTTCTCTCTTATTCTTTGCAAAGTGAGTCCACTTGGCAGTGATCCTTTCTATAATATTTTATAACTGGTTATAATATATTGTGAGCTAATCCTCGCCATGTTTTTTCCCTTCTTGGGCTTTCCATGTAAATCTGGTGTTCTTGTGTTATGTGATGTGATGCATGCTTTAATTGTCTCTTTCCATTTCTACAAGATTGAATGAAATGTTTTGGATACATTTTTAAGTGGTTTCAAAGAATACTGATTCACCCCCTCTTAGTATTATGGGTGTTCAACACTCTCTTTCTATCTCTATCATGTTATCTATCCATCTCTCTCTACCCCTATATCTCTCCCTACCTCTACCTCTTTTAATATATATCACTTCCTATATCTTCTATGTTTCTTTCTATCTCTCCCTATCATTCTCTCATTATCTCTCCCTCTCTCTATCCATATCTCTCCTCTCTCCCTCTTTTTGTATTATAGACTTAACATAACCCTGCTGTTAGTGTTGCTTGATTATCTTTTTTATTCAAACATTTTATTTTAGTCATGTATGGATCCCTGTATGTTGATGCATAGTTGATTTGAAGATATCACTTCTCAATTGAGACCTTTGTTGCATAAACATCATTTTCTAAATGGCCTACAAATTGACCTCATGTACTACATAACGGTATACAAAAATAAATCATTTTTTTTCCAATTTGACCTTCCACACTTCTTCAGCATACCCATTGCACACCAATGTGCAATTGCTAGTTTATTTAGTGTTGACATATTGAAATGCCTTCCGTTGTGGATTAAAAAAATATTTTATTTAGTATTTTTAATTGCATATTCAAAATCACTCCAAAAAACATTGTAAAGATTGTAAATAAGTGACTAAATATTATGTAATTTAGGTTAGTTTTATGGTTTAAAATGAGCTTCCCCTTTTAATTTGAAAGGCAGGTTTATTACAAAACTATTCTTTTTATGTCACATTGAAAGGTGTGAATTAAAATATTAAATTATTTAGTGATTTTGTTAGGTGAAAAATAATTTATCATTTAAGCTTGGCACGAAAGTTTTATAGCTCAAAGATATTTTTCAATTGTTAAAGAAGTAATTCTTATAATCAATGATTAATTGGAAGGATAATTGCATTCACAAAAATCATCCACCTCCATTGCTACCATGTGGAAATCAAATAGCTTCTTATATTAACAAAATAAATTGAGCATCCACATGGATCAAGAAGGATTTTTCCCAAGTTCCATAATGATAGCAAACATCTCAATGAACATATTTCAATTTGGTGGAGTTGATTCCTCAACTCTATAGCTCCTAGAAGTTTCTTGTAATCAAATACCTATCACGTAAAGAGAAAAAACAATGGAATTGTTGTAATAGCCTAAGTTCTATTGATGCAAAAAAAAAACATGAATAATGATTCAATATATAATGATTTACCTTTGATAAAATATTTAAAAAATGTGAGTATTAAATTAAATCATGACATGTATCTTAATCCTATGACTTGAGACAAAAAATCACATGACCCAAGTAAGCTAGTGTAAAAAAAGATCCAATTAATTAAGAAATTGTCTTTTATTTAACACCCCCATTAAATGCAACTTAGAGAAAAGATAAACAAATGCATAAAAAAAAGGGGGTCTTGACAACTAGGTTTGATGAAGCACTCATGTACAAATGAAAAATATATATCACAACTAAAGAAAAGGAGAAAACTTCATGGGAAAAAAACTCATCTCCAAAAAAGATATGTAAAATGTGAAGGAATGACTCAAGTCTAGAACCCCCAAGGACAAATTCTTTCACCCCAAGCATCAATCACAATTAAAGATAACGAGGTGACACCAAAGGTTTAATGAAGATGTTTGCAACATTTTCCTCAATAGAAAAATACTCTAAGGAGAGATTACCATCGTGGATGAGTTGTCAAATAAAATGCATTTGTATCTTGATGTGCTTAATCCTTTGATGATCAATTGGGTTGTAACATTCAATATGAATGACACTTTGGTTATCACACCAAAGAATTCTAGGAATATCAAGTGGTAGATCAAACTATATTATAATCTATTAAAGCCACAAAGCCTCCTTACTGGTAATAGTTGCATCTTGATACTCAACTTCAGTGATGCTAATGAAATAAAAAATTTCTTCTTCCAAGATCAAGCAACTGGATTGGAACCAAGACAAGGAAAAATTGAAAGTGGTTTATTGGTGTGTCAACATCACCTATCTAATTTGAGTTGGTGGAGACTACTATCTCTTAAACTCATAGTGTGTATTGAATGCCAAAGTGTTATAGTGCCCCTAATATACCTCAAAATGTGTTTGGCTTCCTTCCAGTGGCTCTTATGAGGACCATGGGAAAATCAAGAGACAAGCCCATTATCAAAGGTGATGTCAAGTTGTGTATGTGTCAAATACAAGAGACTACCCACCAACTGTCTATATACAATAGCATCAACACTAGGTTTTGTGCAAGTGGTAGTCAATGTGACACCTGACTAAAATTGTGTAGGATCTAGCTTATAATTAGCAATGCAAAACAATGAAGCATATTAATACCATACTTTTTTTTATGAATGGAGATACCATAAAAAATCAAAGAAATTATACATCAAGAAAGAAGTGCAGAAGCCCAAGATTTGTCATGTTAAAGTGCTTTATCAATGAATGTTGCAAATCCAAAAGCATGGAGGAGGAGCTACTGGTAAGAATCAAATCATCTACATACAAGAACAATATCAAAAGATCAACTCCATGTCTCTGAATATAGATTATGATCACAATTGTAATGTGTGAAACTATATGCAAGAAGGAAACCATTGATCTTATCATACCAAGCCCTAGGGGATTGTTTGAGATCATAAAAATAATGTCATAGCCTACAAGCAAAGGAAGATATCTACATGAATCCTAGAGGCTACTCCATGTATATATTCTCATGAAGATCATTGTACAAGAATGCACTCTTTACATCTGTAATATGCCAATCGTTCATTGAAGTAGATTTTTCCTAAGTTTTCATTGTGCGTGTAAATAAACTATGAAACAAACCATTGTAAAAAAAAAAAAAATCTTTATTGATAATATATGAACAAAGATGCCATCACAATAAATAATAAGGATTCTATTTCAATATAATAATTTCAAAAATTACAATATTTCAAGAATGTACACAATTACATACATAGCTCAACTGAGCTTCAGAGCATAAGATATAGATGGCCCAGGATCCGCCTTTTAAAACATTTGATTTAGTGGCCCGCTAAGGAGGAGAAGCATCACTCAAGTGCTTTTCCGCCAACCATAGACTCATATGTGGTCCCCCGCACATCTATCTATGAGCAAGATTTTGACCTCATGCCAACATGATCAACACACAATAGAATTAGTCAAGTTAGCAAAGACAAATCAAGTTCCCTATGAAATTCTTGATCACATTAAGATAATAAAACATGATAATAAAAGCACACAAAGAAATAATACATGCATATAAATCTATCTAAAATGGACCAAACTTCAATCCCATTGGGGGATTGGTGCTCCTTTGATGTGGAAAGTGAGCCCTTTCCCAATCCCTAGTGACGAGCTTCCAAAATATGATAAAGATGCAAAGATGAGTGATGAAGTTAAAGATGAATGTAGTGAAAATGCCTAAGATTGTAGATGAGATTGTGGATGATTGTGGCTTCTATTTATAGGTTGAAGGGTTGAAGAATGGAAAGATGGGAGGAATGTGGGACTATTAGAGATTCAATGAGATTTTGACACTTGTCACATGGCTAATGGATGAAGGTGGAGCACATGATTTTGGAGAATGTGCATAGTTAATGCATGTGGTTGAGAATTTGTGAGGTGTAAGAGAGATTAATGCATTTGTAAGAGGCATTAAATGATTACGGTTGAGATATTTTGGAGGGAAATTGTTTGGGAAAGAAAATCAAATAAATGGAGTTAATGAAGGAACATTCCCTTAGAATATGCCTTTGTGAGGGAAAATGAGATAATTAGTTAATTAAAAGAATTGATTTTCATGTGCAAGTGGGTGGGTTAGTCAGGGGTTGAGTTTGATCAAGGTTGAGTCAAAAGCTAGAGGATGGGTAATGATGGTTAGGGGTTAATTAATTTAGATTAATTAACTTGAAGGAATTAGGGGATTTGACATTTGATTTAATTAATTTGATTTATTAAATCAAATGAGAGGACTTTAGGGACTTAATTAAATAGATTGATTTATTTAATCAAATATGATGCACATTAGTGAATTAATCAAATAAATTGATTTATTTTATTAATAGAAGAAATGATGTTAATTCAAGCATCTACATTTTTCCCCTCTTTGAAGTAACGTACCAGTTGCGTTGGTTCAAAGAATAACCTTGCTGAGATCAAAATTTAAAAAATTCATAATTTTTTTGGATGCCCCACTGTTGCTGCAAGCAGAAAGAAGTATGTTGGTACACTACCCCTTGAGAGATCGGGTGAAAAGTTTAATTTTAGGGTCGATCTTGTGACAAAAAGGTTCAATATGGATGTATGGATGGTTAGACTAACATATCTATATGATAATGACAATGCAAATGAGATGAATGATGTCTCCTATTATGATGATATGTATGAATATGTAGGATGGGTATGTTGATGTTTTATGAATGCTGGATGGATGCATGTCATGATACTATGCTAGCGTGAAAGAGGATAGAAGGATGAGAGGGATCAACCCTTGATTTCAAGAAGGTATAGAAGTCCAACAAGTTTATGATTCATCGAGACTTTATTAGATATGATGAATGATGATGATGTATTCCTTATCTAGGGATTGGGGATGTAAAGAGCATAACTTTCCTTATTTTTGATCACACACATAGGTATGATGTATCAAGGTATAGAAAACCAGGATGACATTGTACCTAGTGAGATGGACTTTGACTCAACAATCAGATAGGAGTATCCTTGTTCACACCTGACATATGGAAACCTCATTAGGATGTACTTCAGATATTTCAAACATCTCGGACCAAAACATAGGAAGGAAAAACCTTCCCATGTAATAGACAACAAGACATCTAAAACACCTCCCTACAAACCAAAAAAAGTAAGCATGACCAAGGTTATATTGCAATAATATCCAACACGCACAATAGACAAAAGATAATGATCAATTCCCTATTCTTTTCTCTCTAAATATTTTTAGATAGACATCCTCGAGAGGTCATGGGAATAGGCACAATAATATAAATCAAAAGAAAAGATCAAGTAAAAATGCAAGAAAATTTGTTCTTCATACCTCTAGCCAAAGGGATGTGTTTTGCTTAGGATAAATACCCAAAGTGATTGCCAAAGATAAAGCCCATTGTAGGAAGAATTCATCCTAGGACATGTTAGTGGATGGTGGCAAGTTTTTTTTCTTTAGGATAAGTATCCAAAGTGTTTTTCTAATAGATAATTCCCATTATAGGAAGGACACATCCTAGGACATGTTAGTGGATGGTGGCAAGTTGATAGGTTGTTTGAAAAGGCCGTTGATATAAGGTTTGATTGACATGTTTGAGAATGATCAAGAGTTTATTTTACATTTAAAAGTTTGTTGTTTCGATTTTGATTTTGCGTTTGAAGTTTTCTTTTGTTGATTGTTGTGGTTGTTTTTGTTTGTATTGCCAAAGGATGAAGGTTCCAATTGATTTATTATGGATGATTGATTATTGCGAGTGAAAGTGAAATGGGATGTATGGATTTTTTCAAATATTTGGATGTTTTTGATGTTTTGAAATGTTATAAGGTTGTTTTTTTTGGATTTTCGTGTTATTTAAATGTTTTTGTGTCTCGGGGGCTCATTAATGATGGCCTTGCCTACATTTAAGCTCAGAGACGATGTATTTTGGACACCATGTTTTCTATTTTTATGAGTGTTTTTGGATTTTGATATGTTTTGGATTTTTTTGGATTTTTTGCATGATTTTGACAATTTGGATATGGATATGTGTGATGTCAGTGATCTGTTTGGGATTTTGTTGAAAACCAAGCTAGGGTTGATTGAGTGAATTGATGGATTGATGATGATAACATTATTGAGGATACACAACAATGCAATGATAGTGTTAAGAAACACAAGGATTGGGAAGGATGTCTCGAGATGATGGTGGATTGATTAGATTTGATTGATCAGGATTTTGAAGCTTGATTTGGAACAAAATTTGTTTGAATGATTTGATGTGACGTTGAAGTGCTAATTAGATGTGACTGATATTGATTGTCTAGATTGATGTTCAATGAAAGATAGAACTTGATAAGGAACATCTTCTCATCAAAATATGTCATGGGCTAGTGATTTGGATTTTTTATCACAATGCTTTGACCAATTTGATTTCAATTTTTTAGCAAGATGTAAATATATGCCCCCAGTGTCTAGCAATGTATGAAATTCCATGGGTGGATTCTTGGATAGATGTATGGATGGATGGATATGGATTATCTCGCGATAAGATAAGGTGTTGAACAAAGGATGCTCATTTGGATAGTACTTCATGGCTCTGATAACATTGGATAGGATAGGATCAATGAAAATGACCCATGTCAAGATGTTTACCATAAGCAAGTGTAAAGTGTGCACCAAAATTTTATCAAGATTGAGATAATGTAGATAGATGGTAATGGGTTGGATAAATGGTTCATGGATGAATGGATTTATTATGGATTAGATCGATGGAGTGTCAGATTTATCATGGATGAGATAAGATGCTTTCACTTGAACTAGCGCACACAGATGCTCAATTCTGCACATGATACATGTTTTCCAGGTTTTCATCATGGTACCTATCCAAAGTGTCACCAATGCGGTTTTTACTGGAGGACAGTTTTTATCTTTACTATTTTCATGATTTTTTGATTTTTTTTTGTGAAATATTTTAAGTTCATGTTGAACCACCTAGTGGTGCCGATGTAGATGCTTATTTCATAATGTGTCATCGATATCCTACTTGAAGAAGTTGCTTTTCCAAGATACATGCACTTGAATACAAATTTTGAGATTCCTGATCTACTTTATTGATAACGGAGTTAACTTTGTCTTTATACACACATCGCAATAGAGTGCCTTCTGAATCCTTATGATGAAGGGTTGTTGCCAATACATGGTCAATGTGAGAATTGGATATCATGCGTGGAGGCATGGATGGTGGAGTGTGTTTAGGAATAGAAGATGGTTTGGTTGATAGTTTAGAACCTTTGAATTTCAAACTTGGGAAGATGAGCAAAGGTGGGTGGATATGAAAGTTTACTTGGAATTAGGACCAACTGCTTGATATACTTTGTGTGTTGCTTGAGAAGCCTACTTTTTCCTTTGTGGACATCTTTTATGGATACTTTTCCATTTTTTCTTTTCCCCCATAGTTTCTTTGACTAATGGAGTTTGATAGGAATAATCTTTCTTTATATTTTTTGGTATCCATGTGTATATGATTTGTCCATTATGCTTCTTAGATTCTTTTTCTTTGATAATGTTCTTTGTGCTTTGATTCAAATATTTCTTTTGTTGTTGGTCCCAATTCGTGGATGGGGTGAGGGGTGGATGATGATTTGTGACATGGCTAGTTGTAGTATTAGCACTAGTTTCATCATAAGGATTCTTCATGCTTCCTATGTTGACGTTTTCTTGAGACGAAGTTGCCCCCAATATTGTGGAAGTAGTACCTTCATGCCTTGATTTTTCCTATTTCGAGATTTCTTGTTTAGCAAGAATCCTTTGATAAATGACCATTGCAAATGATGTTATTTCAATTTGTTGCTCTACTGACTCCAGAATATCCTATTTGGTCTGACCTATTTTCTTGAGTGGATAATGTTGGATATCTTCATATATGGTGTCCTCAATCTAAAATTGGGATATATCTGATCCTGATGTTGACAACTCAACCTAACTGTAGGAATCAATAACCTACTCTCTTTGTGTAATAATGTCAAGAGTAATGGAAGAATGAAGATCATCTACATGTCCATCCAAAGAAATCATCTCATGGGTAGATGGAGGATTATGTGATATATGGATATGATCATCATTTGCGACATGTATAGTTTGGAGAGTTTCCATTAGATCATTGAAGTATCTTGGAGATACAAATTCTTGATCTTGAATGATTTCAGGATTGCTTTTGACATGTGTTGGATCAAGTTCTTGACATGGATCAATTTCAAAGGATGGATTGCTTATAAAGGGTTCTTGAATATCATCATTAAGCATGGGAGGTGGCTCAATATCTTGTTGATCTTTGAGTGGATTCAGATCAAGTGATGAGTTGAGGATTCCTTCAATATCTGGAACCATGAGGTCAAAGGATGTCAATATGTCTTGGAAAGGACCATTACTAGAATTTGGTGAGACATGATGGTCATGCTTTGGAATAAATTCTTGAGATATGTCCTCTAACTCATTAAGTGATGTAGAGACATTGTCAACATGAGCATTGGTGGATGGATCTAGGATTATGTCAATAGGATCAAATAATTCTAACACTCCTTGAAATAGGTCATTGTTGGAAATTATTGGTGAATTTTGATCATGATTGAAAAGTGAATCTTGACGCATGTGGTTGGGAAATATATTACTTTGATTTAGGTAACCTTGATTTTGCATGGTGTTACCTTGAATTGGATCAATGCAGTGAGTTGTTAACATATTGTTTGGAATTTGAACAAGATTGGTTTGATTTGCAAACGTACCTATCCCATAGTTCATCAAGTGTGGATTTGATATGTTCATGTTTGGTAAGCTTGTACTTGGTATATTCACATTTGGCATGTATTGATTTGGTGGGATAATGTTTTGTTGAAGACTCATGCACTGATTGTTTGATTGATAGATTTGTAGGTTTAGAATTTGATTTAAATCTACCATAGGGAAAGGTGTTCCAAAATTTAGATTGGGAACACTCACATTTGTTGTACCATTGAGTTTTGTAGGAGATAATGATCTCGTGTATGGATTGTATAAATGTGAGTTTTGATAATCAATTGGTATTGTAAGGCTTTGATAGTTTGGTTGACTTAGATCACTCATGATGTATGAATAAAGTGTATATTCTATGTTTTTCTTGTGTTTTTACCTTGTTGATCTCTAAGGAATTTAGGACCAATGATGAGATGAAAGATGAAAGGGTGAGTGATATGGGTGTTGAACTTTTAGGAATTTCGGTCAATACTAGACTTAGGTTTTGATTTTGATGTTTTGATTGGATAATGAACTTGTAAATCCCAAGATGTTGGACGTGACCTTAGGATGAACTTGTTCAAAGGGGTACTAATTTAACTAAATGTGTGAGAAAGGATACATTCCCACACACTTAACTAAACAAGGTGATTTTGATTTTGGTTTCAAATGATGTACCCAAGTCTAGATAATGATGTTTCCAAAATTCCAAAGAAGTTGTTTGTGTGATGGAATTTGATAGATGTTTGAGATGGATGAAATGATTGGTTGTTTTGATCCTAAATGAAACCAAGAGGGAATTTTTTACAAGACCAAGGTTTTGAAGAACATGCTTTTCCCCAAGAGTACTTCAAACCAATAGATCAATGTTTTCTCGAAATACCATAAGACAAAAGATAAAAAAGTATGTGTGGGGTTCAATTGATTTCATCTTGATTATTGGATTGGTTTTACCACATCCAATGTCTTGCTTAAGTTTCAAACTGAATGTCTATGTCTTAACTCCTTTTCATTTCACAAGGCCCATTATGTGAAAATTAAAGATTCAAGGCCATAGTTTTCCTAGGTTGACTTTGGAGAGAACAAATTGAGATATGGGCCCAAATATTTAGAAGCCTCTAAGGATAAAATCCCTAGGGACAAGCAATAATACTTGGACTCTTCAAGGATATTTTCTCTTTCCAAAGGGTTTGAAATGTTCATGACTTGTTTAATGTTTGTTTCGAAGTTTGAGATCCAAGAAAAGTATTTGAATGACTCAAAAATTGCACAACCCTAGGATAGAAATGGCTATACTTGTTGATTCCCCACTTGGATTTCTCCAAATACTGAGACAAAGTGAACAATTAGAGATTTGGCGACAGTGGCTGCCCCTTTCTCGGCACACACTTCTCGGGACTACCAAATGTCAAAATCCTAAATATTCGGAGACCTTAAGAATTTTTTTATTTCTACTTTGAATAGTACAAATGTGGGCGGCTTGAGAACGATTGTTCTTGCACCAACAAATATTAAGGATTTTTTTCATTTTAAACAAAGGGTTGTAGTAAGGGCATCTAGTTCAAGGGACACTATGATAAACTCCCTCAAGAGGTCTCCCAACCTTTAGAACAAGGTATTTATGCATCATAAAGATACTGTGGGAGAGCTATCATGCATCACTCATATTGATTGAAAAATTTCCTTGCAACCACAAATTTGTATAGCAGTTCAGAAGAGCTTGGCTTTAGCTCGTTACCGCTTGGGTCATTCCCTTGGGGTGAGTACTTTTTCCCACCAAGGCAGGCCCTCTAAATATTAACAAAAGTGAAGAAGTACATTTGTAGTTTGACTACCTAAAGCATTTAGGATGGAACACACACAATGCCTTTCCTTCACACTTGCATGATTGTTCAATTTTAATTCCAAATTGAAATGTGTGGGTAATTTTGAACAATCAATGTCACTAGAATTCTTTTGATTCTCAAGATCATCGAGAGGTGCAAGAGAAGTTCATATGCATTCGAATGACACAAATGTGAAAAATTACAAGACAATAAGCACAAATTTTTAAGCCCATTTAATAAAGGTGAATTCTTTTTAGAGCACCAAGCTTAAATATGAGTTTGTCTTGTTCAATTTTATCACAAAATAAAAGTTTAGTAAGTTCCTAATGTTCAATTTTAATCCATCTTTGACAAAGATTGTGTTGTTTTTTTTTAATTTTAAGCCTGGAGTAACTTTAGTTGGTCCTAAAGCATGAAAGGAAAATAGCATATGATGGGTTATTTTCCCATGAGTGTTTGAAAACACTATTACAATGAATATCAAATGCATTTTTTCTATTTCACTTCAATGCTCCATGCTCCTCTTCAAACCTGCAATCCAAGCTCCAAATGTTAGATAAAATCAAGAAAACAAGAAGATATGAGGGTTAGATAAATGATTAAGCATAAAAACCCTAAAACTTAGACCAAGTTACAATGTGATTTGACTTTAGGTGAAAAATTGAAAATTTTAACTCTACAAAAATTTAGAAAAACATACACCATTGGATAGCTTATGAAATTCTACCCCATTTAAAAAAAATATATTTGAAAAAGAGTTAAATATGACCAAGATATAGCCATTTTAAGATGGGGTGCAAAAGTAATAAAAAAAAGGTGACCCTATTTACAAAGGCGATGCTATATTTTCAAAAGCGAATCTGTATAATTGCAATGGCAATGTTATTTAACAAAGGTGACACTATATTTGCGAAAGTGATGCTCTGGGGAAAAAAGAAAAGTCAACGCTCTGCACTAAAACAAGGACCTCAAAGGAGACTATATGATGACAAAAGTGACTCTATTTGCAAAGGCGATGATATATTTGCAAAAATGATGCTCTGGCAATGTCAAAGGCAACACCACTTCCTGGAACCTGCAAAAACGTGATTTTCAAGCTAAAAATGAAAATTTTTAAATGGTTAGCCCCCTTTCTAGTGCCAAAATGTGAACGATATTTTGACCTCATGCCAACATGATCAACACACAAGATAATTAGTCAAGTTATCCAAGAAAAATCAAGCTCCCTATGAAATTCTTGATCACATTAAGATAAGAAAACATGATAATAAAAGCATAAAAGCATGTAAATCTATCTAAAATGGACCAAACCTCAATCCCATAGGGGGATTGGTGCTCCTTTGATGTGGAAAGTGATCCCTTTCCCAATCCCTAGTGATGAGCTTCCAAAATATGATAAAGATACAAAGATGAGTGATGAAGTTAAAGATGAATGTAGTGAAAATTCCTAAGATTGTAGATGAGCTTGTGGCTTCTATTTATAGGTTGAAGGGTTGAAGAATGGAAAGATGGGAGGAATGTGGGACTAAAAGAGATTCAATGAGATTGTGACACTTGTCACATGGCTAATGGATGAAGGTGGAGCACATTTTGGAGAATGTGCATAGTTAATGCATGTGGTTGAGAATTTGAGAGGTGTAAGAGAGATTAATGCATTTGTAAGAGGCATTAAATGATTATGGTTGAGATGTTTGGAGGGAAATTTTTTGGGCAAGAAAATCAAATAAATGGAGTTAATGAAGGAATATTCCCTTAGAATATTCCTTTGTGAGGGAAAATGAGATAATTAGTTAATTAAAAGAATTGATTTTCATGTGCAAGTGGGTGGGTTAGTTAGGGGTTGATTTTGACCAAGTTTGAGTCAAAAGCTAGAGGATGGGTAATAATGGTTAGGGGTTAATTAATTTAGATTAATTAACTTGAAGGAATTAGGAGATTTGACATTTGATTTATTAAATCAGATGAGAGGACTTTAGGGACTTAATTAAATAAATTGATTTATTTAATCAAATATGATGCACATTAGTAAATTAATCGAATAAATTGCTTTATTTAATTAACAGAAGAAATGATGTTAATTTGAGCATTTACACTATCAATGATAGATGGCCCTACCCTTTGACAAAGATATTGGTTTAGTAACCCCGTACAAAAAACCAAACTGAGCTTAGTGTTGTGCCCTACATGACTAGAACTTGTATTCCCTACAATCTACAACTAGCATGCACTACATAGACATGGTGAATTGATAGTGGAGCCAAAGGAAATCACACTACTTTTTCCAAAGTGTTCTCACTCAATACTTCAAGTGAAGGTCAACATTCACTTACACTTCTAAATCTTGTTTTGACTTAAGGTCACTATATTCTATGCAAGGTAATCCCTCCCATGGATAAACTCTTACCCCAAGATTCCCTATCATTAATTCCACATACTCTAGGGTATATCTACTCTTTAAGTAAATGTAAAATTTCCCTCCCTTCATTGGACTCACAATCCTAGGAGTAGCCCCCTAGCTATCTTTTATAATTAAATAACTTAACTACAAGCAACTCTTATGCTACACATGTTTAAATCATATCTAGTATGTAATACTTATGACAAACATAGTCCTCCTATTATGGAGTACTTACAAGCATTGCACAAACAGTATAATTAGCTTCTATTTTCTTTTCAAAGCAACTATTTCCTTCCCATTGCAGCATTCACAAAAGACTAACCAAAGCATTCATGAAAAATCATTCAAAATCTAAGACAAATAAAGGAGAATTATTCTCATACCTGTTAATGCTTATCCAACTGATTGATTGCAAAGTAGCTTTTCCAAACAACAAATAACTTGACTGTGACTTCTCAAGTGATGCCACAATATACCTCTATCTCTCAAGTTGATAAAACACTTCACTCAATATACTATTCTCTCTCAAATATTTAGAATTCTCTCTCTCTCTCTCTAAATATAACAAAATAAAGAAAACAAGAATGCAGAGCAAAAGGATTATTGAATGCATCCCAAAAAAGTGAGTTTTCTCTACTATTTATACATCATAAATGAGACCTCTCATCCTACAGAATAGGAATGAGTGTCTTAGTATGAGTCGACTCACTACTTTAAATGGTTTGACCATTTCAACGACTTGCTACTAACAATATTATGCACATTTACCAGCTGTTGATATTTACACAATGATATGGCAATAAGAATTTTACTAAGTCAAAAGACAATTCAATACAAGGCATTGACCAAGTCTTCCATTTCTATCAACTTCATGACTGCTAAATAATTTGCATATTATTTTCTCTTAATGCGTCGACAACATGAGTAATAGTTGGCTTTTGAAATACAGTCACAAGTTTAATATACTCAGCCTATGATTTAGTCAATAAATCATCCTATAATCACTATTAATGATAATTGACTTCAAAGCATATAAACAATCTTAAATATATAACATATATTTTCATATACATATATATGTGCTTATTGACATACATACATACATATATATATGTATGTATGTATATATATATATATATATATATATATATATATATATATGTTAATATATATACTCATATATATCATATGCCAATAAAATTATGAATACAATTGATACACAAATGAATACAAACTAGATAGTGTTCATATAGTAATAACCATATATCGATTGTGTGTGTGTATATATATATATATGCCTCTATGTAGATGTATACATATGTATACATATATTGATACATTCGTATGGGCATGTTTGTTTGCCACCATACGAGTATATCGATACATATATACATATGGATATATGTATATACTTTATATATATATACACATTCAATTCACACACCAAAGTCATACACAATTACTATTGTATTGATAAGCACCTACGTGTGATATATCTGTACATATACATATACATGTCGTTAGATCCATTGGATAGTTCCATGTGTATAAGCAACTCGTTCATGAGTGTGCATAGATACGTCTACCTATGTGCCTTCATGTACGTGTTCCTTCGTGCATATGATCTATCATCAACATGCATGTGTGGACATATACATATTCCACATATGTCTTACTCATCGATACAAGCATAGTAATAAGGAAAGAACTCACAAGCTCAAACAGATAAACATCACCCGATAATGCACTCAATAGTAAATAAGATTCTTACTAATGCAGACACAACAACTAAGGATGACTTACCAACTTCCCACTTAATAACTTGACTCAATTATTCTAATGTGGTGTGTGTAAGCTCAGATAGGTTACATTACTAGTTACTCGACCAAGACCTTCTCCTGAGTGATACTTCCCCTCTACTTGGAGGAATTGAACATATACCTGCATCCACTAACATATGCCCAAGGTAGTTAGCTACTCAAAAAAAATGCATTACATATAATACATCTCCAAAGTCAAAATAACAATTCAATAAGCATCCATTTCACACATTTGCACTACATTAAATGAGACAACATTCACACATAATGCATCAATAACAAAGTGCAAGCACAATTTATTCATCTCTAGAATTCACATTACATTCATATTTACTCTACATAGTAATAGTAAATAGAAATAACACAATCAGGGTGTAACATACTTCCCCCCTTGTGAATCATCATCCCTGATGATTTTATGTAGCAACATAAAACAAAGAAAACAATCAACATATTCTTTTTAAGCATTATCAAAAGCATCTAAAACATGAGGAAACTTTTGTTGAATCTCAACATAATCTTCCCAAGTGGTTGAGTCTTCCACATATTGGTCCCACTAGACTTTGCACTGCCTAACCTCCTTGTTAGCCAAGTGAAGCTTACGTGTTCTGAGCACCTTGACGAGCTCGAGTGTTACCACTCTAGGGTCTTGTACCTATAAATCAATCCAATCAATCACATGATTATCACTGAGTATATACTTCTAAAGGTAGGACACATGGAAGACATTATGCATTTTGGAAAGAGTTGGTGGCAATGCTATTCGATAGGCTACCAAATTCACTTCCTCTAGAATCTCAAAAGGTCCTACATAACGTGGGGCTAACTTGGAAGAATTTCCAAATTTAATGGAGCTATTGTTAGGTTTCACTCTCAACAACACTTTGTCACCTATGGAAATTTTTTGAAGCATTATCTTAGCATCAACATAGCTTTTTTGTCTGTCGTTAGCTTCACCCAACCTTTTCTTAACAATCTTCACTTGCTTTTCCATTTCCAAGAACATTTATGGCCCAAGACTCACTCTATCCTCAAATCTATCCCAACTTATAGGAGTTTGACACTTTCAACCGTATAACGCTTCGAAAGGAGCCATCTTAATCATAGAATGGTAAGAATTGTTGTAAGTAAATTCTACTAAAGGCAAGTAGTCCTCCCACTTGTACTATTGATCCATGCAGTACATTCTAAGTAGGTCTTCCAATACTTGATTCACTCTTTTAGTTTTTCCATCCATTTCCAGATGATATGCTGAGCTAATATTCAATTGAGTCCATGGTGCAAAAAACAAGGTTTGCCAAAACCTAGAAGTGACTTGTGCATCCCTGTTCGAGATAATCTTCTCAAGAATCCCATGCAATCTAAACACTTGCACAAATTTTCTTTCTATGACAGGTGCTCCATCAATTAGATTCCCAAGTATAAAATGTGCTATTTTGGTAAGCTTATCTACAACCACAAGAATGGCATTGTGCTTATTTCTTGACATAGGCAACCATTGCACAAATTCCATACTTATGACTTGCCACTTCCTCTCTGATTTATCATGTGGATATAATAAGACTACAAGATGATGATGCTCTTCTTTCACCCTTTGGCATTAAAGACACCTAGCCACAAATCTAGCATCATCTCCTTTCATCCCCTTCCAAAAATATAATGGCTTCACATCTGCCATCATTTTTGTCACTCTAGGGTGTCTAGAGTACAGTGCTTCATGTACTTCCTTCCATACCAGATTCCTTAACTCTTTTACATCAGGTACATAGATTCTCCCTTTATATCTAAGTAATCCATTATGTTTGAAATGAAACCCTTCATACTTAGAATCTCACGGATTGCTAGTGAGTGCTTGCTTGACTTGCAAGTACTACTCATCCTCTTTTCATTTTTGTAACACTTGTCCTTTAAAGTTGGTTTGAATCGACACTATTGAAGCAATATGATGTCTTCGACTCAAGGCATCAACAAACCAATTTTATTTCCCTTTAATATAACTGATATTGAAGTCATAATCAATTATTAACTCTAACCATCTTCTCTATCTAGCATTCAGATTGGGTTGAGTGAAAAGGTACTTTAACCCATTATGATCAATTTTCACCTCAAATGGTTTCCCCAACAAGTAGTGCCTCCACATTTGCAATGCGTGAACCATAGCTACCAACTCCAAATCATGCGGTGCATAATTTTGCTTGTAAGGTTTTAGCTTTCTAGATTCATAAGCAATTACTTGTCCATCTTGCATTAACACTCCTCCTAAACCTTCCCCAGATGCATCTGTGATAACAGTAAAGCTACCTTCAAGATCCGGTACTTTCAAGATCGATGTAGTGGTCAACTTCTCTTTGAGTAGGTCAAAGGCTTCTTGAAACTTCTTAGTCCACTCAAATTTCTTCCCTTTCCTCTGTAAAGAAGTAATTGGAAAAGTGATCTTAGAGAAGTTTTCCACAAACTTCCTATAATATCCTGCTAGACCCATGAAACTTATTACTTCAGAAACATTCTTGGGTACTGACCATTCAAGTACTGCCTTGATCTTAGCCGGATCTATGAAAATTCCTTCTGCTAAGATCACATGCCCTAGATAATGCATTCTCCTTTGAAAGAAGGTACACTTAGAGAGTTTACCATACAACTTATGTTCTCTTAACCATTGTAGGACTATCTCTAAATGTCTACAGTGATCTTACTCATCCTTAGAATAAATCAGGATGTCATCTAGAAAAACTAAGACAAATTTATCCAGGCAATCCCTAAATACACTATTCATCAAGTTCATAAATGCGACAGGTGCATTTGTTAAACTGAAGGATAAAACTGTGAACTCATAGTGTCCATATTTGATTTTGAACATAGTTTTAAAGATATCTTCATCCTTAATCCTCAATTGGTGGTATCCAGATCTCAAATCTATTTTAGGGAATATGACGACTCCTCTCATTTGATTGAAAAGATCGTCTATGTGTGGCAACATATAATTTTTCTTCACCGCGGCTTTGTTAAGCATATGATAGTCGATGCACAAACACAAAGTACCATCCTTCTTTTTCAAAAAAATGACTATGCTCCCTAGGGTGGAACACTTGGTCTTATCAACCCTTTTGACAATAGTTCATCCAACTGTGCCTTAAGCTCCATTAGCTCGGTTGTTGTCATCCTATACGACACTTTGGAAATAGGTTCAGACCCTATAACTATATCTATAGAGAAATCAAATATTCTCCTCAGTGGCAACCCGGGTAACTCATTTGGAAACACATATGAATATTTTCTCAATATAGGATACCTCTCCATGTTCGACATTCCAATTTCATCCATTTCACCATCTTCCATCTCTTGGAAGATTTGGGATTCCAAGTTATCAAGATATTCTCCAAGTTCTTCAATCTTGACTATAAAGAGTTTGCACCCTTTCTTCTTAGCTCTTAATAGTTGCATTGTTGAAATTTGACGAATCTTGAACTCTCTAGGTATCCCTTGAAACTTCACTTGGTTACCAAGATCATCTAGGCACTCTACAATTTTAGCATGGCAATCTACCTTAGCCCTATGTCTCAAAAACCAATTCATACCTAAGATAACATCATAGGATCCTAAAGGTGTGACATATAGGTTTACTTCTATAGAAAAACAAGATAGCTCTATCCTAGCCTCAAACAAACATTGTTTCACCTTTTCTCTTGTCTAGTTTGCATACTCTACATCCCAAGATGTTGTCATGTTTCCAACATTTCTAAATAATTGCTTAGCTACTCTAGGTGAAATGAAATTCTCAGTTGCACCAGTATCAATAAGAACATAAATGGGTAAGCCAAACAAAATACCTGGAGTTACTTGATACTCCGCTTGGCAATCATCCACAGTTGCATGTATCTTTTGTTGGAACATCACTTGCTAGGTAGGTAGTGGATTACCATAAGATCATGACCCAAAAGACTTATTGGGACATTCTCTAGCAAAGTGGTCACCTCCACATGTAAAGCATCCTGAGTATGGTACTCTCTTCCTTGCAATTTCTCCAAATTTACTAGCATCCCCACTAGCATTGCTGGTATTTCCACCTCTAGAACCATTTCTCTTATGTTCCATTTTTAACTCTTTCCCACCATTTTTGGACCCCTTTTCCCCTTTCTTAGGTACATTCTACACAACTTTCACCTTCTTTGGAATTGGCTTGTTAGGTACTTCTGCAATCCTCTTACTGTCTTTATTTTCTTGGTGGTTGGAGATACCTTTAGGCTTTTTCTCTTGCTTAATTGGTTTCTCATATACAAGATCCATATTTTTTGGACTGTGCATATCCACCTCTACTCTGATTTGATTGTTAAGTCCCATTATAAACTTTCTTATGTGTAAGTGTTCATCTTTATGATATATAGGAACATAACGCAAAAGTTAGGTAAACTTCTCCCAATACTCATTGACTGACATATTACCCTATCTCAAACTCTAGAAATCCATGAGTTTTTTGTCATAGTAGACTTGAGGCAACCATCGTTTACAGAAAATATCAACAAATTCCCACCATGTCAGCTTCCATGAGTTAATATTGAGTTCCAACTTTTTGTTCATCCACTAGTTAGAGGCTTCTCCTGCTAACTGGTATGTGCCCCAAGAGGCTTTAGTGGTCTCAGTGTAATTTCGGATTTCTAAATACTTTTCCATTTGGACAAGCCATGCCTCAACTTCATCTTCACTATACTTCCCTCAAACTTGGGTAGGGTAATCTTCTTCATATCTTTGGAAAGTTCGGAAGCCATACACTTCTTGTTTCTTTCCTCAAATGTCGTAGGTGATTTTTCCCTCTCATGATCATGAGTTTCATCATGCCCATGAGAATATTTTTCTCCCTCATTCTCATTAACGAGAACCTCCTTCTCAACCCCAGCTTTTACCCTTTCTTGTTCAAGGTTGTCCAACCTTGCCAAGATTTGGTCAAGTCTAGCTTCAACTCTTGTGGGTCCTTGCCCAACTTCTTGGCTTTTGCCAAGATTGGTTCGTGTCCTCACCATCTTCACAAGAACGAAGTTTACCTAAATTTGTATCCATGTTAGATTTAATCATGTTATCAACTATCTTATGGAAAAAATTAATATGACATTCATACGCACATAAAGAATTCCACATAAGATTAAGCACATTCTTTTGATAAACATATGATTTTATTCATTTCTTGAGGATTTCAATATCCTTTTGATTACATGGAGTGAATATTCAAATAGTTGAGTGGAGAGTATCCTTCAGATTCACTCTCTGACACATAACTTAATGTAGTATATCCTACAAACTGAGATTGTTGCTCATTTTTCATTTGTTCATAGTTATCCTAGAAAGGATAGCAACCTTCAGATTTATCATTCAACACATAGTTATGAGGTACATATCCCTCAGACTGATTACTCAAGGAAATTACAATTACTTCTGCCATTGGAAGAACTCCAGGGTCCCTAAAGATAAATGCCAAATTGACACTTCCTTCCGAGGGCATATCCCTGGAAAGTGATAATGACTTAGACTTCTCTGGTGGGATGGAAGGTAAATAGTTGTACATGGCCTCCATCTTCATCTTTCTCTTCACATCATTGATCTGAGAAAGTGTGTGACTAAATGTTTCAGTGTCGTTCATCTAGATGGCATTGTCATAGTTAGTACCCTTAATTGTTCTAACGATGGCCTCTCTTTCCTTCTTGGCCTTGAAGTAGCGCTTGTTTCTGATTACTGACTTTCGAGCCATTAATCTAAGATGCACCATCCTGGCACAAGAATTTCCAAACATTAGATAACATTGGATGAAAAGAATAATGAGCTCATAGGTTCTAGAGCTAAACCTAGTAGCTCTGATACCACATGTAACATGCCAATCGTTCATTGAAGTAAATTTTTCCTAAGTTTTCACCATGCAATTAAATAAACTATGTAACAAACCATTGCAAAAAACATAAAAAATATTTTCATTATTGAGAATATATGAGTAAAGATGCCATTACAATAAACAATAAGGATTCCATTTCAATATAATAATTTCACAAATTACATACATAGCTCAACTAAGCTTAAGATCATAAGATATAGATGGTCCAGGATCCGCCTTTGAAAACATTTGATTTTTTCGCTTGTTGAGGAGGAGAAGCATCACTCAAGCATTTTTCCACCAACCACATACTCATATGCAGTCCCCCACACATCTATAAATGATAGATGGCCGTACCCTTTGACGAAGAGATTAGTTGAGTAACCCCATATGACAACCACACTAAGCTTAGTGTTGTGCCCTACATGACTAGAACTTGTATTCCCTACAACCTACAACTAGCATGTGATACATAGACACGATGAACTAATAGTGGAGCCAAAGGAAATCACACTACTTTGGCCAAAGTGTTCTCACTTAGTACTTCGAGTGAAGTTCAACATTCACTTACACTTCTAAAGCTCACTTTGACTTAATACCACTATATTCTATGCAAGGTAATCCCTCCCATGGATAAACTCTTACCCTAGGATTCCCTATCATTAGTTCCACATACTCTAGGGTATATCTACTCTTAAAGTAAATGTAAAAGTTCCCTCCCTTCATTGGACTCACAATCCCAGAAGTAACCCCCTATCTATCTTTTATAATTAAATAACTTAGCTACAAGCAACTCTTATGCTACACATGTTTAAATCATATCTAGTATGTAATACTTATGACAAACATAGTCCTACTATTATGGAGTACTTACAAGCATTGCATAAATAGTATAATTAGCTTCTATTTTATTTTCAAAGAAATACTATTTCCTTCCTATTGCAGCATTCACAAAAGACTAACCAAAGCATTCATGAAATAATCATTCAAAAGCTAAGACAAATAAAGGAGAATTATCCTCATGCCTATTAGTGCTTATCTAATCGATTGAATGCAAAGTAGCTTTTCCAAACAACAAATAACTTGACCATGAATTCTCAAGTGATGCCACAATATACCTCTATCTCTCAAGTTGATAAAACACTTCACTCAATATACTATTCTCTCTCAAATATTCAGTTGTCTCTATCTCTCTCTCAATATAAAAAAAATAAAGCAAACAAGAATGCAAATAAAAATGCTTAAATTGAATGCGTCCCAAACAAGTGAGTTTGCACTACTATTTATATAGTAGAAATGAGACCTCTCATCCTATAGAATAGGCATGAGTGTTGATAGCAATTACCATACATAGCCACTTACTTGACTTAGCTAAAAGGTGGCACATAAATAAGAACATACTCAACTAAATAAAGCTATAGTTCAACCACACTGTTTGACAACAACAAGAGACTATTTCAAATCAGCACATGATAGAAAAAGGTGTAATTTGAATTAATTTCACAATGAACATCTACATAAAATAGGATTCATAAGGTGGCACCAAGGAAAACAAACCTCTCCAACAATTGGCGAGGTTTACAATATGTTTGAATCAGTCAATATCAAATATGCAACACATAACTTACATCGCTTTATTCTTAGATGAGTTGACTCACTACTGTTAAACAATTTAACCATTTCAACGACATGTTGTTAACAATCTTATACGCATTTAACAAATGTTGATATTTACACAATAATATGGCGATAAGAAGTTTACTAAGAAAAGATAATTCAATACAAGGTGTTGACCAAGTCTTCCATTTCTATCTTCATGACTACTTAATAATTTTTAGATTATTTTCTCTTAATGCGTAGACAACATGAGTAATAGTCGGCTTTTGAAATACAGTCACAAGTTTAATATACTTGGCCTATGATTTAGTCAATAAATCGGCCTATAATCACTATTAATGATAATTGACTTCAAAGCATATAAACAATCTTAAATATATAACATATATTTTCATATACATATATATATATATGCTTATTGACATACATATATATATATATATATATATATATATATATATGTATATGTATATATATATATGTTAATATATACTCATATATATATCATATGCCAATAAAGTATGAATACACTTGATACACAAATGAATAAAAACTAGATAGCGTTCATATAGCAATAACCATATATCGATTGTGCGTATGTGTGTGTGTGTGTGTATATATATTCCTCTATGTACATGTATAAGTATGTATACATATATCAATACATATATACATATGGATATATGTATATACTTTATATATATATAGACATTCGATTCACACACCAAAGTCATACACAATTACTATTATATTGATAAGCACCTATGTACGATTTATCTATATGTATACATATACATGTCGTTAGATCCATTGGATAGTTCCATGTGCATAAGCAACTCATGCATGAGTGTGCATAGATACATCTACCAATGTACCCTCATATACGTGTTCATGCATATGGTTTATCATCGACATGCATGTGTGTACATATACATATTCCACGTATGTCTTACTCATTGATCTACAAGGATAGTAATAAGGAAAGAAATCACAAGCTCAAATAGATAAACATCACCCAATAATGTACTCAATAGTAAACAAGATTCTTACTAATGCAAACACAACAACTAAGGATGACTTACCAACTTCCCACTTAATAAATTTACTCAATTATTCTACTATGGTGTGTGTAAGCTCATATAGGTTACATTGTTGGTTACTCAACCAAGACCTTCTCCTGAGTGATACTTTCCCTCCGTATAGAGGAATTGAACATATACCTGCATCCACTAACATATGCCCATGGTAGTCAACTATTCAACAAAATATGCATTACATATAATACATCTCCAAAGTTAGAATAACAATTCAATAACCATCCATTTCACACATTTTCACTACATTAAATGAGATAAAATTCACACATAATGCATCAATAACAAAGTTCAAGCACAATTTATTCATCTCTAGAATTCACATTACATTCATATTTACCCTACATAGTAATAGTAAATAGTAATAACACAATTGGGGTGTAACAACATCCATTCGGTAAATAGGCCAACCCTAAGAGGCAACTAAAGAAAGGACAAGCAAAAATAAATACATCTTGGTTATAGTGGTAGTCAATACCATCAACCTACAAGAAATCCTTAGTGACAATATGTGCCATATATTTCTTAATAGAACCATCTACTACAAACTTGGTGTGGTACGCCAACTGGCACCAAATCATCTTTCCACTTGAAGAAAAATAAACAAAATCCTATGTGTGATTCTTCATGAATGAATAATATTTCTCATCCATAGCTTGATCCCATTCTCAAACACTTGGAGCTTTTGAAAGAATATGAAAATAAAAAGCTATAGCATGACTCAAAAGAGTGGTGCTAAAAGATTGAAAATGAGTGTGATAAGAACTCATAAGATCACAAGCTAAAGATCTAGCCTCCTAAATAGTAGTACAAGCTCACTTATGCAAAGCATGAGTGGGATGTCATAGAAGGTGGTAGTACAAAAATATCATAACCATCATTTGAAGTATCCTCTTGAGATAAGGAAGGAAAATTAGGTAGTGAGGAAGAAGAAGTGGATGAAAAATATCGAATGTGGGAAGAACTCATCAAACTAGTTATTGAAAGTAGGATCCTCTAGTGGTAGGATCAAACAACCAATAAGCCTTCACATCCTCACAATAGTTAAAAAATGAATGGTTAAATATTCTTCTCCATTGCTTTATGTTGGCCACTTGGTATGAACGCCCAAGCCTCACTACCAAATACCCTGAAGAAAGAATTATCAGGCTTGAAAATTCTGAATATAATTAGCACAATTGATTGTCTCAACTCAAAAGGATGGAGCTATAGAATGATATTGAAGCATACAATTGGACATCTCCCTAAGTGATTTTTTCTTGCATTTGACAACACCATTTTACTAAGTAGAAGGAATCAAAAATTGATGATGAATACAATGCTCAGTTTAATAGTCCTAAAATTATTAGTTCATGTATTCCCCCCATTATCTATGTGAAATTGTTGAATAGAAGAATTGGATTGCTTCTCCATGAGCACCTTGGATCAAGAAGGAATTTTCTGAAGTTTTACAGTGATAACAAATAACGTCTCAACAAACATATTTCAACCTTCACTACTGTGTGTGAATTTTTGAGCTTATCTATGAAAAAGCATGCATAAAACACAAGTAAAAGACTTAAACCATGAAATTAAAACATTTATTTCATGCCCATCTCCCACCTCTAATTGAGCTAAGAAACTTACATTCAAAACTAAAAGCTAAAACAAGTCTCTTACCAAAAGCCTCTTGTTGCACACAAAGTGTGGTTGTGCTCAAATTTTTTTATGATAGATAATATGTTGGTACCCAAACTAGTAGAATAATATTGTATTTATGAAGTGCTATGAAAATAGCTCACATGAAAGACTATTTATAGATTTGATGGATGTTGGAGCAAGGGTTAGGATTAATTGGAGAGATTAATTAGTGAGATTTCTTAAGAGGTTTGGAGCCACGAGAAGCTTCCAAGTGGCACCTTGTAATTGATGCACAAAATGAGCTCTATGGTCTAATAAATTTGAATTGTGGAGGTCTTGGAATATTATGGACAGTGAGGATAAAAAATAACTTTTTCGGAAGACCAAAAAGTCTTTTATAGAGTTATATGAATGGCTAGGATTTTCTAGATTGAATGGATGGACAAAATTTGATGAGAGGACTCTATGGAGAAATGGGAGGCATGTGCTATGTACATCCATTAAATATACAAGTTTTACTTGGGTTAAAGATGTTTAATATTGTGCAAGTAGATTTATTAGCTAACTAATTAATTTTAGCCAACTAATGGTTTGAGGGAGAAACGGTGAATTAAATAAATAATTTATATCTATTTATTTTTTAGAAGATTGGGATATGAAGGATGAACTTAATTAAATAAATCTTGAATTCATTTAAATAAGGGTGGGCTATTATTAAAGATAAAATTGGGTTAAATGATTAATTAATCAAATAAATTATTATAATTTATTTAATTAATGCTAGTAAGATAATTGGAAATGCTAACTTTAAACAATGATTTTTTTTAATTAATGTTGGAAGGGAATAGATCAATCTTAATAGAGTGGTGTTAGGATGTGGTCATATTTAGGTGTTTGTAGTAGCATATGAATATTTTATAGTTTTCTTGTTTGTGGAGATATTACAAGGCATAGTGATTGATTGGTTTTGTTATTTCATTGTATGTTTAATAATGCGTTAGGAATCAATAAGAGAATTTTCTTTCACTCTTCAAATTCATAGAAGATAGTCATATCTTATTTGCATAGCTCTCAAATGCCAAGAAAGAAGACAAAATATGATGAGGGAGTTCATTGTGATATTCAATATTTGATTACTAGGATTGTTGACACTTTTAATCAATCTTTTGCAATTCTTCTATGTTATTTCATACATGCTCTATATTCAAAAGTTATTTTATATCTCAAAGAAGGGGACACTATACCTTTTTAAGATGCTTAAGAATATACTATTGATTTGGAGGGCCATATAATATTTTAAAATAAATACAAAAAAACTTAATGAAGCCTCTAGTACCTTCAAACTTCCAACCACTTCAATAGTATCCACTTCCTCCAAGAAAAGTAATTTATTTTTTAATTAAATTAGTATTCAATCTCAGGGTATGTGCAGGATCATGGTATGCCAAAAAGTGGCAATGAAGAAAAAATTATGTGTTTCATCGACTCAAAAACGCGAAAATGCCAAGTTGACTTTATATGGCTTGGGTGTCAGTACACACTACTGAAGCAAAGCCCAAACCTAGATTTCCATATTGGATATCTGATTTGAATCAGATATCCGATCCAAATCAGATATCCAATCCAAATCAGATATCCAATTTTTGACACACATATATATTTCATTTCGGCCTGATTAAAACTCATTTCACATTTGTTTAACCGCGGGCGCATAGTGAAAACTTCATTCCGCAAATCAAATATCCGATTTCGTGCAAATCCATCTTCAAAAGGTTAGATTCTTGGTTTTTCTTTGCTCTAATCAAATTTTCAATTAGATTTGTGTAATTTTAGTTAATTTTTTATAGATTTTTTTCAAAATAGGGTTTTTGATAGATTTTTTATGAAAAAATTGAGTTTAGTATGGATTTTGATGAAAATTGAATGTTTGTAATGGATTTTGATTTAAAAAATAGTGTTTTTTATGTATTTGGATTAAAAATTGGAGAATTTTATAGATTTTTGTTAAAAACTAGGGTTTTGTTGGATTTTTTAAAAAAACTAGGGTATTTTTATAATATTTTCATTTATATTGTCTAATTTTAATTAGATTAATTTGTTTTTAACTTTAATAGGAATTATGGCTCGACAATGAAAATGCACAAATGCCAAACGCTCCACCACCTCCACAACCATCAATTGAAGAATTAATTTATGAAAAATTGCAACAATTAAGGGGCATTTCTGAAGTTTATCGAGAGTCCCTCGATTATCTTCGATGTCAAACACAATGAAGAAATAATTAAAAACATAGAAACCCTCTCCTCACAACATAATGCCTTTCATTCGTGGCGAGAAAACATGAGAGAATATTATGCATGTGGATTGTCCTATGATGATGTGAAAGATCTTGGAATAACCAAAGCCAAAATAGCCTCTTTATTTGTTAACCCCCGCACTGGTTTGCCAGTTAATGTTAATACACCAAAACTTTCTATAAAATGGTGCACTCATAGAGACATTGTAGAAAATTTTTGGGATCGTTGGTGTATGGTTTTTTTGAAACCACCGAACAACAATTATGATATACCATTTTACTTTATAAAAAAAATATATGCTAAGTTTGTGTTAGGGCATCATGTCAATTACTTTGACATTAAACCCTTCCAGGGCGTTGGTGGAGGTATGCCCCAGGATAGACCAGGGGTAGTTAGAGTAATACACTGCCCATATGTTCCCCTCCCTCCCCTTCCTCCGCCACCTTCAGTATACCATCCAGATATTATGCAGGATGCCGCCAC
>VDFB02277653.1:0-71898 GCA_007258455.2 Sequoia sempervirens
TTCATACCATCTACACTTAAAAATACAACATTTAAAAAAGCGATAATCCAACTCAATAATTTATTGTATTTTCCCAACATATTGTAGATTCCCTTCAATTATATTCTTATCTTTTGAGCTTGATTGACTGGATTGCTTGAAGTCAACCATGATGCCATAATCAAAGGATCATCTCTTTACATCTACAATTTCTACACGATAATGTTGACCATATGCCCACATTGCCAGATATTTCCTCACTTGTGAAAGACCATTTATTTTAGTGAACACAAATATAATGATGAATATTAAAACAACTAATAGTGTAAAAATTGTAAGGAAACAACATTTTGTAAAATTCCAACTGTACCTTTCTTTCACATCCTCTAGACATGTTGATTTCATCTTCTATTATGTTTGAATCTATACCTACATCTTCTATTATGTTTGAATCTATACCTACATCTTCTATTTGATTTTGAATTTATTTAGTAACCCATTCTAGTGTGCAATCTTTTCCCCATTCCCCAAGCAAATCAATGGGAAGTGGAGTATTCTTTGGGTTCAATATCTTAAACTGTCTCCTTGCTTCTAACACTTCTATTTTTATCATACAGATCAATCCATTTGATCATAAATTCCATGTGGTATAGAATGAACTTGTCGAGTATAGAACTTTCATCTACACCTATTACATGTCAACATGTTTATTTCAAACTCCAAAAGTCATGCTGTTAATTTGACAAATAAATTATAGAGTAAATTAATGATTGCAAGAAAAACAACCACATTGATTGTGAGTTTACTTACTAATTTCTACTTCAACACCATTAGATTGTGGTTTTTCTCCATCAATAATATTTTATGCTCATTCTTCATCCTAGATGCATGGCCCATCTTCAAAATCCTTACCAAGGAATTCATAGAGGAATAAAAATGCTTCATTCAATACATACCCTTCAACCATGCAACCCTCTAGATGTGCCTTTTGTCATACATATCTTTTAAGATTTTTCATATACCTCTCAAAGAAAAACATCCACCTCCTTGATATGACACCTACCAATTCAATGTCATCGACTAGGTGTATAAGTAAATGAACTTGTAGGTCCATGAAACTTGTAGGGATCTCCTTCTCAAATACACATACAATTTCTGCAATTTCTTTCTTCCACTTTGGTACTTCAGATTCGTGGATCTCCTTGGAGGTCACCCACCTAATATAAGAATATTAAATTAGTATGAACCTTTAGTCATAAGTTAAAATAAAATATAATATCTCTATGTCTCTCACACATGAACATTTCATATAGCCACATACCTTGTAAATGTTGACAATCGACTTATGGCATTCCTTAAGTCAACTGTAAGACTAGAATCCCCCCTAATTGCCAATGGCATGATATGCTATCAAACACATTTATGAAAAGGTCATTAGTAATTTTTTCTCAAACAATAAAATATCAAAATATATTTAGTACTTAATCAATGTTACCAGTAAATGTTAAATGATGATATATAATACCTTTATTAAATTATGAAAATCATGTGTTTTAAATCCTGTGATATGTCCATCAACTGTAAAAGCTTTAGCCAATGATGACCCATAGCCAGTAGGTGTCCTTATTGAACAAATTCCATTTTTTAGTTGGTCTAGCTCTTTTTTTTTTCAAAATCCATGGAGCTTCTACATATGTTTCATTTTCCCTGCTTGGCCACAAATGTTTTCTATCAAATTTGGTACACGAAAGAGAAATATCTCTCCTCAAAGACAAGGTTTTCATCTCTTTTCCTTAAATATGTCAAAATATAGAATCTAGGAAATCTTTGAAGATATGCATATGAGCTAATAGGTGAGATATTAATATATCCTTCTAGTAAGGGAACTCATAAAATATGGATTTCCTTTTCATTCCTTTTGGAATATGAACTACAACTTGTTTTGGTTCTTCAATTGAATCACCCCAATCAAAAAAATCCTCCCAAGATTTCAATTCAACATCTTCATACTTCTTAAGCCAATCACCTAGACCCATAATCATGGGAGGGCCTCTATTTTCAACTTTTCCATCAAATTGATTCTTCTGGCGATTTCTAAACCTATGATATAGTGGTAGAAAAACCCTATTGTTTGCGTAAATAAATTTATGTAGATCTTTAGAATACTGCCCTTGAAATTTTTCTACACATCTTGGACATGCAAATATCCCCCTTGTTTGAAGCCCTGCAATTCAATAAGTAATGTTAATAACATAAAAAAATAGTATAAAACTAAGTATGAAAGTTGGGATGAAAATAAATTATGAGTGTAAATACGTAAATATTTTATCTTACTAGAACAAACACCAAGTCCTTGAAAATCATGAATAGTCCAACATAGCACACCATACAACATGAAGGACCTATTTGATGGGGGAAGTGATATGTCATTCATTCTTATGCCTTTCCATAGTAGTTGCATCTCATCAATAAAAGGCACAAGATAAACATCCATTTTTTTAACTTGATGTTTTCATGGAAAAATGAGAGTTAGCATAAGGTGATCCTTTCTAACACTCATCCATGGGGGAATATTGTATACTATCAATCTGACTATCCAAACACTATAATTTGAGCTCAAGAAAGAGAATGGGCACACTCCATCAATTGCAAGACCAAACCTGATACTACGAGGTTCATCTTTGAATTTTCTTGGCCATTTTTCCTCTATTTGTTTCATTTCTTTGGAGCTGGCCAAAATTTGCATGAATACATCTTTACTCTTGTTCTTTGCATGCCAATCCATCAATTGTGCAAGTGACTTGCAATGAAACATTCGTTGAAGTCTAGGTATAATTGGCATGTGGCGTAAAACCTTCTTTGGAACGGTAGGACCTTGTACATCTGTATGATATCTCTTCTCCTTGCATACAGGGCATTCTACCTTGTTCTGATATTCATCTTTGTATAAAATGCAATCATTTTTACATTAATGAATTTTCTTATATTCAATCCCCAACTCAACCAACAACAGATGTTCCTCTTTGCAAGTTGATGGAAACACATTCTCTTTACGGAATATTTTAGTTTTTAGTGCCCTATAAGATTGCCAGAGATTAAATCAATTAAATGTTTGACTTATGATGAACATGTTTGATATGTCAATCTATACTAGGACTATTTATATACAATTATGGTTTTAAAATCCCCTTAAAGTAATATAAATGAAGTCAATGAATGTTTACAAATTGTGTACACCAATTGACAATGCAAAGTAAGAAATAGATTTCAACTCACTTCAGTAGGGTATTGAATCCTTTGTCTAACCAACCAAATAGTGACTTGATTTCTAATAATATTAATGTGCATGCCAGTTGTGAGGTTCTACTTGCACCCAATTTGAACACAGATGTCTTCACTACTTGCTTGATGGAGTATTTCAGGTTGTTATCATCAACATTACGTTGGTGGTAATTACCCCTACTATCATCATTATTGTCAGCCATATGATCATTATTGTCATCATTGTTTCCATCCCCAAAGAAACCTGTAAGCATTTCATTCAATCCTTCTTTATGCACTTTCACTATCATCATCATCATCATTAAGGCTAGGTGGCATCTCATCAACTCTTCAAATTTATCAAGTGGTAGTAATCTCTTCAAACTTGCTCTTTTTTCCTTGGTATTATTTAAAGGATGGTTTGGATCATCCCGTCCAAATCTTAATAACCCAGTTGGATCATGGGTATTTGTATGTGTTTCATCAACATCTTCTACCTATCAACAAACACAAGCATTATTTAATGTTTTCCAACAATTGGATAAATCATAAATGTATCAATTTCAAAGAGATACACTCAAATATGTTTTAAAAAATTAAAATATAAATTGTATAAACATATATACAACAATTGAATAATGAAACATTATTTTATAAACTACCTTTTTTATACAATAATTTAAATAAAACACAATTTTGACAACATAGTTTATAAAACATCAGTCCACACTCATTTATTATTCTTTGGTTTTCTTCCCTTAAGAACATCCTTAGGGAGACCTTGTTCTTCCCTTTTCTTTCACGCAGGAGTGCGTTTTAAGAAGGGGTAATCAATGAATAACTCATCCCCAATGGTAAGGTCCTTAATAGCCTCAACCATTATCAATCTATCAACCTCTCTTTCCATATCTCCATCTTTATCATTTATAACCTCAACAAATTGACAATTCGGTCTTACATTAGGGTCCCTTCCCTTACTACTATTTATAAATCCTGCAATATTTTTATGTGTGTATGCACATCCATCTATATGCATAAGATTACCTCTATTAATTTCTTTTCCACTTTCCAATTGGAGACAATGTGTATACATATTCAAATTTAGACCATATGTTGACATGCTAGGCTTATATTCTTCTAGCCTTCTCCATTCACCACTGTAATATGATGGACCATAATATGGCATTAATCTCCTAGTGGTTTGTTCTGAATTTTTTCTATGTTTAGATCCCACATGTACATTTTGGGAAATAAAGAGCCCTAGATTCTCTCTATGAATATTGGAGGGTCGTATCATCTAGCTTTATCTCCAAAATTGAAACACCTCATATACTCTAGGTAGTCGTTGATCACTAGGCCAAGCACAATATAGTTGACAATCAAATGTATCTTTGTAAATTGATCTCAAACTCAGGGTAAATTCATCATCTCCATCCCATTCATTCTCATAGGGTATGAGTCCACCTTCCCCTTTTCTTTAAGAAAATTATGCATCTTTAAACTAGTTCTTGTTCTGTGACTTGTTTTCATCAATTCCTCATCTTCCGAGCTGGTATATTGGCACATATTTTTGTTAGATGTATCATCTGATAAATGATCATTTCCCTCTAGGCTAGAAGTTAGTTATCTAGGAAACTTTAAACCAAGAAATTTATCCTACAAGTATCCATTGAGAAAAAAATTAGTTATTTAAATAATACAAAACAATGTTTAAATGAAGTATACATGTTATTTATATCAAATTGGAAAATTCCTTACCATAATTTCTATTGGATTTAAATCGATTGTAGGATGCATACTACTGACTAGAAGCTCATCATATATGCAATGTCTCTGTACAATTGCTCGTTTGAATTGTTTCTTTCCATGACATACATAAATGCCACAAACAACAATTTTCTCAAAGTATTCATCCCATGTACTATAGTCCTGACCAACCTCTTGTTCAATGCAATCATCTGTTGTGTCTGGAAGATCCATTGTCATATCCTCTTCCACCCACTATTTTCTACGTGATTTAACAGTTTTAGGTCCACGTCCACGTACATATCTTTTTTTGCTAGTTGAATGCCCATGCTCTGCTTTTGCTCCAATATCCATCTAAAATAATAAAAAACATGCATTAATTTATGTCAAGAATGGATAATACATTATAAATTTCAATAATATTGTGAAAAAATATGGGTGTATCACAAAATGCCATTAGATCATTTTTTCCTAAGTTAAGTCAAAATTTGAGTACTTGATGTCCCGCTTCATCCTTTCTATCCTCATTTGATATGACACGATTTTTTGCCATGGCCTCGTCTCACCCCTATAATACACAACATAGTAAATAACGTTTACTAAACAAATTATATAATTTCAATGAATATGCTTTCCAACACAAAACCTCACTTTAGTCACTTGTATATTTTCTCAAAGTATTCATCCCATGTACTATAGTCCTGACCAACCTCTTATTTAGTGCAATCATTTGTTATGTCTGCAAGATCCATTGTCATATCCTCAAACACCCATTGTTTTTAACATGATTTAATAGTTTTAGGTCCACACCCACGTCCTCTTTTGCTAGTTGAATGCTTAGGCTCTGCATTTGATCCAATCTCCATCTAAAATAATCAACAACATGCATTAACTTATGTCAAGATTGGATAATACATTGTAAATTACAATAATACTATGAAAAAAGATGGGCGCATCACAAAATTCTATCAGATCATTTTTTCCCAAGTTAAGTCAAAATTTGAGTAACTGATGTCCTGCTTCAGTTTTTGTGTTCTCATTTGACATGACACGATCTATTTCCATGGCCTTGTCTTGCCCCTATAATACACAACATAGTAAATAATTTTTAGTACACCAATTATATCATTTCAACGAATATGCTAGATCCAACACAAAACCTCACTTTAGACATATATTTTACATATATTTCACACTTTAGATGACTCATCTTGTTGTATAGGGGTCATTTCTGAGTTCACAAATCTAACCTCTATTAGTTTTGCACCCATAAAATTGACATGGGTTAAGGAATAGGTAAAATAGGGAACCATGATTTCTCCCTCGAAACATATGAAGATGAAATCAATTTAGGATCAATTTATTTATCAACTTCCAAGAAAAATACATCATTTTACACTGCTAGGCACTAAATTAGGCACACTTTACGCCACCTTTTGCATCCCAAATAGATTACATTTTTGGTTGAAAAGCAATACTATATTAGGTGCACTTTGCTACGCCGACTATAGCGTTGACCACTGAATCAAGAACAAATAATTAAAAATTCCTGTGTCAAGAAGGAAGAGATGATAGGAGAAAAAATTCATGCGAACGAAAAGAGGAAAAAAAAGGGAAAAACAATGCAAAGGAGGGCTACAAGCAAGTAGATCAGAAATTCGATTTAGTTTGCGACACCATAGGTAAGGTTACAATTTTTTTTTTTGTTCCCACAAATATTTTTGTTTAGATTAAATGGAGAGGATTGTAAAGAAAGGGTTGTGAATATTGTTTTGTTTACACGTGAATCATTCAAGTCTCATGTGGTTGCAAAGGAGGAGGGTAAAATTGTAGACATTGCATTATTTCCTCCACATCTGAGAGCAGTGAACACATTTTTGAAACCCTAATGCCCTAGTTCACTTATCATTCCCATCCCAAGCTTTTAGTTTTTGGTTCGATTTCTCGAACCTTCCTTCCATAAAAAAATAGTCGAGTGCTTTCAAGACAAGTCATTGAATTGCATTCACCCCACTGCAACTAGGTCTCATGGGAACAAAGGTTGGTCAAGACAATACAAGGAGATAAGGCTTTTGAGACAACAGTTGAATAATAGATTGTTTCCTCAAATTTGTGAGACCTTCGGGCTTAAATTAACTATTACTAATTTCACCTATTCTTTTATAGAACAATGAGCTTGTAGTTTCGAATTGATTGTGTGCACACATTCATTTTATTTCTAATCAATTGATGCAACTCGAGCATGGGACCTATCTGTGTTAACTCTCAATAAAACCACACTCTATGCCCTTTTTATCCCCCAAAGATTACCATTCTATACAGGTGCACAAGCATTGATTTTTTTACAATACATTTGTTTCATTTTGCATATATTTATATCCTTTCAAATATATTTATATTATATACAAGTGCACAAGCAATTGATTCATAGGCATTTAAATCCAAAAAGAGAGTCATTCAAGGTAAAACTTTCATACCACAAACTAGATGAAAAATTTCATACCTGACAGTGTGTACTTCATTTTCCTCCACAAACTGGACAAAATTAATTTTCCCTAGGTCGCCTCAAAATTTCAAGCAATAGAGGGAAGAGAACAAAAGGAGCAAACTCTGGCCACAATGAGGTAATTCATTGTCAATTTATAGATTTGAAAATGTTTCCCTTTTTTCTTTCATTTTTATTTTTTAGTTTTTTATTTTTAAATTTAAAAGAAGAAATTTATTATATATATATATAGGGACATGTGACTGACAAAGATAAAGAGGCATTGGATTTCATATTGGGGACAGAGGTAGTGAACAATTTGGATGATGTGCGCTGGACAATGCTTGCTAGATACATAGAAAACTGATCTAGTGAAGCACCTCAAACATTGCAACCAAATCAACTGTGTCAAAGGGAATCAGTTTATTCCTAGATTGAGAAAAATATCTAGGAGGAAATCAATAACAATAAACTCTAGGAGTGTAGAACATGGAGCAGAGGCTTCCACTGTCCCACCCACTCCTGGGCCACAGACTTCTTCCACCACGCCAAGTTTTCATTCTTGCATTGGTACCTACAATACCAAGATAGAATACAATGTGGTTTTAGGGGAAGTCCAAATGATAGATCCTGGAAAAGGGTTTGTGAATAGGTTGAAGAAATCATTCCTTCAATGGTTCAAAGGCCATCTACATTTTCCATTCTCAAAGATACCCATACACCTATAAAAAGCGGTTATTAATGACATGGAGATTGAATTTGGAACAATTTGGTCTGTGAAGAAGCTAAAGCTATGAATGTCTCAAAATTGCAAGAGATTTCGATGCAACCAAACGAAGAAGATAAAAAAAATCCCTCTTGAGCTAAGGATTAAAAAAATGCCAATTGATGTAAGTCTCAAAGTATGGAAAGAGCTTGTAAAAGCATATGAGAATTCCAAAGCACAGAGGAAGCTCAATGAGGAGAGTACACATGTATTTGAAATTTCTCATAAGATTATATTAAATTTATTAAACGATTTTTAAATTTTATTTGTGCATAGTTAAATTGAATTAGTATAGGTTTTAAGACAAGGCCTCCAAAGATAGGCTTCAAAAACTTCATGCCACACATCAAAGTGGCCAAAAAGGTTTACAAGCCTTGATCTATAAATTTGTAAGTATATTTAATATGCTAAATGATATATATTTTAATTCCCTAGGAAAAAGTAAATGATTGCATATTAATTAGTTTAACTAGTCCATGTGCCATGTTTAGACAGGAGGAGAAATATGGCCGACATCTAAAGCAATTTGAAAAGGAAAGTTACAAAGAAAAAAGTGGGTCGATTTTTTAATCTGGATGGAGAATGAGGTATCAATAGTTAACTTTCAATAACTTAATTGGATATTGTTGTGTTAATATGTCAATTTTCATTTCTTTTGTTGATTTGTTTATTGATATGTAGGATTATTTCTAAAGTGCTTCTCTGTTGGCCCTAGATCCCACTCAATTGTCCCATTATTTCATGTTGAGAAAAAAAAAATTGTTTTCCTTAAAGGGTAGTGGTGATATTCATGCCTTATTTTCATTGCATCTTTTAATTAATGACCATTGTCTTTTAATATCTCTTAAGTGTCCTCATTTAAGTTATGAGTTGTATCATTTGAGTAACTTAGTCCCATGTTGATTTGATTTATAGATACTTTTCTCTCAAACATGGTATCTCAAGGAGTGCTTCCTTGAATTCATGTTTCCATTCTACTAAGTGATCCATGTGCATCTTTTCCATCCTTCCTCATGATGTTTCCATTCTTTAAACATGTAAGAATGTTTTGATGCATCTTGGTAGGAATCCTATAGATCTAACACATCCTTGTAGTCTACATCACTTGGCGTAGCTAAAAAACACTTAATTTTTCCATCTAATTTATAAAAAAGGTAGTAAATTCCTATCTTCCAAGTTTAAAAAACTTCATAAATAAAGAAATCAGCAGTAAAAAACTTGCAACCTGATCTGATCAACATAGAGAAGCGTGTAATACTAGAATTCTTAACATTCAAAAGATAAATGGAATGTCCTTAACACAAAGTAGAGCTATCCAAAAAAGCTAACTAAAAACACAAACGTGCTCCTGCACAGAATGTCGTAATGGCTAGTTGTCATAGAAGTCAAATTACTGAAGTAACAACACTGATCAAGTTAACATATATGCATCATTTGCATAAACAATTGAACCATTTATGTGCATGAATAATAGTAGAAGTATGTAGATGAACTCAATTCATTCAAATTTATGCCTCTTGGCAGACATTCCTCTTGAATATCTAATATCAAGTGCCTGAGACTTCCTTGTAGCTTTTACCTTTCATCGTCGCCTTTCCTCTTCATTGTTAGACTCATCTCCTTTTTCCTTATCTTCATTTCTAGCTTCGTCTTCTAATTCATCCCATGTTTTACCTTCCTCCCCTTCAGAATATTCTTCTTCTTCGTCCTCATCTAACTCCACAAGAGATTCATCTTTTGAACCTTCCTCATCTGATTCTGATTCCTCTTCTACATCAAAGTGTTCATATCCTTGATCTTAGAATCACTAGCTTCCATATTCAAAAATTCCCAACCACCATCTTCAATAAATTTGTCTCGATCATTAGTAATAGTCTTCAAAAGTGGTCGCCAGTTCAAGTTAATTTTTATTTCATAATACTTTATATCCATGGAGTTCAGCCACTCCTTGATGCCATCAAGTGAAGATTGAGGAATGAAATCAATTTGAAATACATCTTTCTTGAAGTCTTTGAAAACAATAGCCATATCAAATGGCTTTTTCCCAAGTCCTACTCTCTCAAGGTTAACAATCTGAATCTCACCAATAGTGATTACTAAGAAAGGTAATTCCACCAACTCTACCAAATAGTTTACCATAGGAACAATAAAAGCAAAGGATTTGAAAGGAACTCCATGAAAACCAAGCTCTTTAAATGGTACATCAAACTCTACTTCAAAATATTTTAGATGAGGTTGCTCCCATGGCTCACTTACAGGCTTTACAAATCCTTGAAACTCTGCATTGATATTATTTTTCCTATCCCTCTCTTGTTGTTCTTCCTCAATTTCATCAGGATCATACATTGACCTTCTTGCGCCTCCTAAATTTTGGACCACATCCATTACTTCAACATAAAATTGGACATCATTGGTCTTCTTAGTTCCCACACCATGATATGGTTATGCAAATGAAAATGAAGCAAAGTAATCATCTCCTTCTCTGTTGGATGGAAGAATGCATTCTTAATGTTTTGATACATGGTATCAACTCTCTCTTTTTCTCTCATGGTTGAATACCAAAATCCATTATGGTGAGCCTCCAGATTTGCATACATATTTCTTCCTCTTCCACCAAATGATGGCCTAATCCACAAGTCTGCCAGCCTAATTGCCTTTCTTTTGAAAGATGAAGTTTCTCCTGAGTCACTAGTGTAGCTCTCTCTGTCTTTTCAGAATCTTTCATTTCTACAGAAAATTAGCGCCTAATTGATTAGCAATCTCAATCTCACTAATAGTGATTACTAAGAAAGGTAATTCCACCAACTCTACCAAATAGTTTACCGTAGGAACAATAAAAGAAGAGGATTTGAAAGGAACTCCATGAAAACCAAGCTCTCTAAATGGTGCATCAAAATTTAGGTAAAAATATTTTAGATGAGGTTGCTCCCATAGCTCTCTTACTGGCTTGACAAATCCTTGAAACTCTACATTGATATTATTTTCCTATCCCTCTCGTGCTATTCTTCCTCAATTTCATTGGGATCATGCATTGACCTTCTTTCCCCTCCTAAAGTTTGGATCACATCCATTACCTCCACATAAAACTAGACATCCTTGGTCTTCTTGGTTCCCACACCATGATATGGTTATGCAAATGAAAATGAAGCAAAGTAATCATCTCCTTCTCCGTTGGCTGGAAGAGAGCATACTTAATGTTTTGATACATGATATCAACACTCTCTTCTTCTCTCATGGTTGAATACCAAAATCCATTATGGTGGGCCTCCAGAGTTCCAACCATCTTTCTTCCTCTTCCACCAAATGTTGGCTTGATCCAAAAGTCTTCCAACCTAATTGCCTTTGTTTTTGAAAGTTGAATTTTCTCTTGAGTCATTACTGTAGCTCTCTTTTCCTTTTCAGAATCTTTCATTGCTTCAGGAAATTAGCGCCTAATTGATTAAAAATCTCAATCTCACTAATAGTGATTACTAAGGTAATTCCACCAACTCTACCAAAGAGTTTACCGTAGGAACAATAAAATCAAAGGATTTGAAAGGAACTGCATGAAAACCAAGCTCTCTAAATGGTACATCAAACTCTAGTTCAAAATATTTTAAATGTGTTTGCTCCCATAGCTCTCTTACTAGCTTGAAAAATCCTTGAAACTCTGCATTGATGTTATTTTTCTTGTCCCTCTCTTGCTATTCTTCCTCAATTTCATCAGGATTATACATTGACCTTCTTTCCCCTCCTAAATTTTGGACATCCATTACCTCCACTTAAAACTAGACATCCTTGGTCTTCTTAGTTCCCACACCATGATATGGTTATGCAAATGAAAATTAAGCAAAGTAATCATCTCCTTCTCCACTGGCTGGAAGAATGCATGCTTAATGTTTTGATACATGATATCAACTCTCTCTTCTGTGCTCATGGTTGAATACTAAAATCCATTATGGTGGGCCTCTAGAGTTCCAGTCATCTTTCTTCCTCTTCCACTAAATTTTGGCTTGATCCACAAGTCTTCCATCCTAATTGCCTTTGTTTTTGAAAGCTGAAGTTTCTCTTGAGTCACTAATGTAGCTCTCTCTGCCTTTTTAGACTCTTTCATTGCTACAGAAAATTAGCACCTAATTGATTAACAGTCTTAATCTCACTAATAGTGATTACTAAGAAAGGTAATTCCACAACTCTACCAAATAGTTTACCGTAGGAACAATAAAAGCAGAGGCTTTGAAAGGAACTCCATGAAAACCAAGCTCTCTAAATGGTACATCAAATTCTAGTTCAAAATATTTAGACGAGGCTACTCCCATAACTCTCTTACTGGCTTGGAAAATCCTTCAAACTCTGCATTGATATTATTTTTTTGTCCCTCTCTTGCTGTTCTTCCTCAATTTTATTAGGATCATACATTGACCTTCTTGCCCCTCCTAAATTTTGGACCACATCCATTACCTCCGCATAAAACTAGAAATCCTTGGTCTTCTTGGTTCCCACACCATGATATGGTTATGCAAATGAAAATGAATTAAAGTAATCATCTCCTTCTTCGTTGGCTGGAAGAATGCATGCTTAATGTTTTGATACATGATATCAACTCTCTCTTCTTCTCTCATGGTTGAATATTGAAATCCATGATGGTGGGCCTCCAGAGTTCTAGTCATATTTCTTCCTCTTCTACCAAATGTTGGCCTGATCCACAATTTTTCCAACCCAATTGCCTTTGTTTTTGAAATCCAAAGTTTCTCCTAAGTCACCAGTGTAGCTCTCTCTTCCTTTTCAGACTCTTTCATTGCTATAGGAAATTAGCGCCTAATTGATTAAAAATCTCAATCTCACTAGTAGTGATTAATAAGAAAGGTAATTCCACCAACTCTACCAAACAGTTTACCATAGGAATAATAAAAGCATATGATTTGAAAGGAACTCCATAAAAACCAAGCTCGCTAAATGGTACATCAAACTCTAGTTCAAAATTTTTTAGATGAGGTTTCTCCCATAGCTCTTGCTTGAAAAATCAATGAAACTTTGCATTGATTTTATTTTTCATGTCCCTCTCTTGCTGTTCTTCCTCAATTTCATCAGGATCATACATTGACCTTCTTGCCCCTCCTAAATTTTGGACCACATTCATTACCCCCACATAAAACTGGACATCCTTGGTCTTTTTGTTTCCCATGCCATGATAAGGTTATAAAAATGAAAATGAAGCAAAGTAATCATCTCCTTCTCTGATGGCTAGAAGAATGCATGCTTAATATTTTGATACATGATATCAACTCTCTCTTCTTCTCTCATGGTTGAATACCAAAATCCATTATGGTAGGCCTCCAAAGTTCCATTCATTTTTCTTCCTCTTCCACCAAATTTTGGCCTGATCCACAAGTATGCCAGCCTAATTACCTTTGTTTTTGAAAGCTGAAGTTTCTCCTAAGTCACCAGTGTAGCTCTCTCTTCCTTTTCAGACACTTTCATTGCTATAGGAAATTAGCGCCTAATTGATTAAAAATATCAATCTCACTAATAGTGATTACAAAGAAAGGTAATTCCACCAACGCTACCAAGTAGTTTACCATATGAAAAATAAAAGAAAGGGCTTTGAAAGGAACTTTGAAAAATAAGCTCTATAAATAGTATATCAAACTCTAGTTCAAAATGTTTTAGATGAGGTTGCTCCCATAGCTCTCTTACTTGCTTGACAAATCCTTGAAAATTTGCATTAATTTTAGTTTTCCTATCCCTCTCTTGTTGTTCTTCCTCATTTTCATTAGGATCATACATTGAACTTCTTACCCTTCCTAAAGTTTGGACCACATCCATTACCTCCACATAAAACTAGACATCCTTGGTCTTCTTGGTTCCCATGCCATAATATGGTTATGCAAATGAAAATGAAGCAAAGTAATCATATCCTTCTTCATTAGCTAGAAGAATGAATGCTTAATGTTTTGATACATGATATTAGTTCTCTCTTTTGCTCTCATGGTTGAATATCAAAATCAATTATGGTGGGCCTCCAGAGTTCCAATCATCTTTCTTCCTCTTCCACCAAATGCTGGCCTGATCCACAAGTCTGCCAGCCTAATTTCCTTTGTCTTTGAAAGCTAAAGTTTCTCTTGAGTCACTGTTGATGGGTTTTTTGTACACTTTCTCAACATAGGCAGTGCATAGGTGCACTACCTCTCTTGAAAGGTAGAAATTCACAAGAAAATTACCAATCACTACCCCAAGGTCTCTCGGGTCTCAGTTCATGACGTGCATGGATTTCCTCAGTTCATATTTGATGTGATTTTTTTCTAATCATAGGGAATCTTATAGAGTTTGGTTGGGGATGAGGTGAATCTTAAAATGGAGTTCCTGAAATGGGAAGTTAGAGTGTAGTTTATTGTAGGTTCGAACAACAATCATAAACTCCTTTTTTGTCTTAAGATTTGGCTTTACAATGTGCAATGAACCTTAGGATAGGCTACTTGTTAAAAAAAAGGAAAAGGGAAGGGAAGAGAAGAGGTTCCTAGATCTGAAACTAGCAATGAATAGTGATCATGGAGGGTTCTATTTTGGACAACTTCCTCAAAATAGAATTTCACTTAACCAGATTGACTCACAATATCATGAGACTTGTGCAAGCTTCTAAGGACTGAAAATATTTAACCATTCATTCACCATAAAACATGCATGAATAAAAGATAGAAGCTTGGAGTAGCTTTAGTTTATGCCAAGACTAACTTTACACATCTATCTACCATTAGTGAACAACAAAAAGTATGGACAAGAAAGGCATCAACACAGTAGAAATCCACACAACCATTGAAAACCATTAACCAATCTATCAAAGTAATCTAAAACCATGAAGAACAGTAAAGTAAATCTATCTAGATCAACTAACTATGGGAGATGAACCATGTAACATGCAAAATAAACTCAAGAGTCCACCAAAATCCAATGAACTTCTATTAAAATTTATGTAGCATTCCTTTACAACAACTCAACTCCCTTTGAAAATGAGAGGAGACCCCCTATTTATAGTATTCAAAAAGAAAAATGAATGGCCAAGATTCACTAAAAACTAGGGTTTTGCCTACCCCCAAATAGATTACAATTTAAAATTACATCTTTGTCCTTTTCTCTATTTTTTCCTCGTATGATAGCATTGTAGCACTTTGTCTTCTAGCTAGTTTCCTTTCTTGCAGCTATTCTGTGAGGATCTTTTCATCAATGATGGGGTTTCCTTCCTACTTCTTCAAAGTGGCATACTCCATAAACTTGTTGACTAATGCTTGGAGCTTATCATTCTCCATTATGTTAGATTGGAGCACTTGGTAGTTCCACTACTTGGATCAGTCTGTGAGTGTATCCCAATCTCCATCATACTTAGTAGTGTTTTCCCTGACTTACTTAGATTGGGTGAAATCCTAAGAAGAAAAACTCATGAAATCTATGGTAAGCTCACCTGACATTCCATCTTCCACCTTCTTCTGGAAATAAGGTTTTATCTTTTTTGGATCAATCTCAATGACGGGCATGTCATAGCCTGTCATTAATTTCAAATATTGAACACAATCTTCCCTGACGTCTCTTTCCCAATCAATGTCAGGATCCACCTTATAGAGTACCTGCTCCAATATCTCCTTTCTGTGGTCGAAGTCCATCTTCCACATATCCACCAGCCAGTGATCATCCTTTGCCAATGCAAGCTCCTTTTCCCATGTTTTCTGAGGTAGTTTGAGGATGACCTCAATTTTAGGATAAGTGGACCCATATATCCTTGGGAAGTTAGTGTAGAACTTGCTCGTGCCCTATAGGTGTCTTTGTACTTCCAAGAACTTATTTTCTATCTAGATAGCTCAATTAATGCCCATGTTTCCAACATATAGAACCCATCAAAACCAATCCTATGTAGTTTTAGTCTATATCATTCTTTTCTCAAGTTGTCAATTTTCTCTTTGGACATCAGTTGTGGCGGAGCCGAGGATTTCATGGGTAGTTCCTCTGTGGATGACCATTGCTGAATATAGTCGGTCAAGTTAGCCATCTGTGCCTTTAGTTTTTCTTTGGATATCTTGTCCTTGTGCATTTGATGCACCACTTTGGCAATTGACTCCTAGAGGTGATCTATCTTTTGATCCCTAGTGGTTGTTCCCAAGTTAATGGTGGAGATATCATAACTTATCCCTTCTTCCCCAACAACTGGCATGGAAATTTGTAAAGTCCTAGATCTAGAAGCGTCCATGGTCAATTTGAATCTGAATTTAGGATTCTTTTCCTTCTTCATGTTGACTTGTACTCGAGCTAAGATAGCCTTGATTCTTGCCTTGGGATCTCTGGGAGCCAAAGTATTCTTCTCTAATTGTTTTTCCAACCACTTTGGCATCTGAGACTCTTCCTTGGGTGATTCAGGATCACCTTCTCCTTCATTCTTCATGACTTCAATCTCTTTATCACCTATAGCTTCTTGCTTCGTTCTTGTGTCTGCTCCTTCTTCATCAGAGTCCCAGATGAACACTGTGTCTTTGATCAGTGACTTGGTGGGTGTGTGTTTCTTGGGGATGTCCTCTTCTTTAGCTTCATGTTTATGTTCCTCAATATTTTCTTCTTCTCCATGATAATCTATCTCAAGCTTACCTATCTCAGTCTCTTCTTCAAGTTTATCTTCCTCTTTAATTTCCTCTTCCTCGTGTTGAGGTGGCACATCTTGCTCCTTCTTTTCTTGTTCTTCTTTTTCTACCAAGAGAGGAATTTCTTCATTAGGCTTAGAGCTTTCTTCTTGTTCTCCTACTAGAAGTTTAGTATCTTCCTCCATCTTATCACTTGACTCCCTTTCTTACTACGAAAGTGGCTTTTCTACTTCCTCTCCAACATCCTTCAATTGTCGAGCCAACTCCTCCTCAAGGTCCACATCAAAAGTATCCACAATGTATTTGGTGTCATCCTCTTCTCCATCACCTTTGAAGGATTTTGTTTCTTCTCCTTCGTGGACCACCCCATCAGTCTGCAAATTTTGGTGCTCTGGGTGCTCATGGTAATCGTCTGCTTCCTCCTCCAATTCCCTTGTTGTTTCCTTTTATTTCATTTCTAACTCCTCAAATATTTTCATCATAGCTTTCATCTCTGGTGGTTCAGTCGGAGGAGTTGAGGCAAGAATGTTAGCTAGAACTTTTGCTAGAGTAGCTTGGATGGCTGGATTCATCAATACTTTAGAAAGCTCTATGGGAACATTCTGCATATGTTGTGAGAAGGCCTCTAGAAGTGAGAGCACAAAATTTTTTATTGTTGTTGTGGTTACAAGTAATGATGTAGTCGGAGACATGGAATCAAAAGAAAGCAGAGAGGTGGTGGCGGAAGAAGAGTTGACAGTCACAACCTACATGGTGGGTGGAGAAGATGCAAGGTGGACCGAGATGTCCACCATAGGCGGGGAAGTAGCTACCATCGCTTGAGAAGTAGGCGAAGGGGCAGTAGTAGTGGAGGAAACAAGTGGAGATTTTGGTTGCTCAACCTCCATTTCCTCTCCTTCATGGAGCAGATCCTCTTGAATTCTAGGAATTTTAGTGAAACTGCCTGATTTCTTATGTTTCTTGGAAGGTTCTCCCTCTGAAGCCTTTCTTGTGTACACCTTAGGATTGGGTTGTTGCTCAACAACCTCTTTTCTCTTCCTTGATTTGGTGGATGGAGGAGATTTTGAAGTCTCTCCTGATGGGGCAGCAGTTGTCCCACTGTCTATTTCAATCGTTGGCTCGTTCTCGACCCCTCATAGGTCAAAGTGACCCCTTGTTGCTTCAATTGGGAAATTCACCCATCAATCCACTGTTTTGTTCATACCTCAATGGGTTTGGTTAGAATGTCAAGGTCATCAAACTCATATTCATCCCAATCAATTAGTGGCAGTGGGAGATTGGCAACTACGTTGTACCAAGGATCCATGACTGTGATTTCATCCTCCTCTACTTGATCTGGTACGGGGAATAGATTGACCCTCTTTATGAAATATGTAGTCATTTGCATATAGTCCCTCATTCGATCTTCTTTATCATCCTTGCAATTAGCCCATAAATTCTCGACGCTATGTAGATGGGCATACTCAGGTCCAAGTGCCTTCTTGATATGGCCATACAGATCCATTCATGGTCGGGCAATGTAGAGTCTAAAATGGTATTCAATGAATTCCTTCTCTAAATTGTCTGCACACTGAGAGGTATATTAGAGTTCGTATAGCCCTTGAGAAAAGGAAAGGGGATAAGGAATCCCTACCTTATGTTTGCTGCTTAAAAGGGCATGCACATGTCGTAGCTATTGAGAGAGCTCTAATAGTATTGTCTGGTCATTAGGGTACTAGGGAAACTTGTTTAGTCTTTCTGATAATTCTTCAACACGAATGTAGGTGAAATTGGGAACTACTTCATAAATGCATTGGCATTGTGGGAAACTCTCCTCTCGAAGTCACCCTTGATCAATCTAACAATATGACCTATGAAAGCATCATTAACCCTACAGTAATCCCTCTTGAATTTTTTGAATTGTAGTTGAGGGTACTTATCATAAACCTTCAACTCCCTGCCTAGTTCCTCGTCTAGAGCTCTAAACAAACCTTTGTATTACACTCGTTCGACTAGTGAATAAACCAAGTAGGATGTCATGTAAAACCTAGAGGTTTTCCTGACAACCACAAATTGCTTATGGAAGCGGTCACTGATTATCCCTTCCTAGTAAAACTTGGTTTCTCCACAGAGAATCTCTTCAACGAAGTATAGAATCCATTCTTGGAAGTAAGCAACAGTAGGAAGGCCCATTACTCTACTTAGTAGGGTCACCAAATCATGATAATCTTCATAAAATTCACTGTGAAAGAGCTCCTGGGGAACCTTTGTAGCACTGCCCCTCAAACCAATACTAATTAATAATCCTTTTAAATTTAAGGGGATCTTCGTCCCATATAGCCTTTCCATCACTCATGGTCGGTAGTTCCATCTTCCCGAAGGTAGGGATATAAAGAGTATTTGTTATTTCCTTAGCAAACATGTTAGCCAAAACATTTCCATCTCTGTCTATTATGGTTTTGGTTTTCTCTTGATAGGCCTCCCTGTAGACCATAACAAGCTAGGGAGCGACAAGGGCAGGAGGAAAGTCCACAACCTTAGCCAACCTACTACTTCTAATGTTTCATGCATTCTCTGTTTTAGGGTAGATTCAAACTCTCTGCTTGAATTCATCAATATTTATATGTATGATGTTTGTGTCAGTGACCTCCTTCTAGGTTGAGGTGACTTTGGATTTTAGGGTTTCCCCTTGGAACTGATACTTCATCTAGTCCTTATCTTCTTTTCCATGGGATGCCTTAGTTTTATTTCCTTTGTCTTTCTTCGCAACTGCCCCCGAAGCTTCTACACTTGATTCCATATATCCTACGAGAAAAAGAGAGGTGAGCATATTCAAGCACAAAAAAATTGAAACATTAGTCAAATCCCTACAAATAGAGTTAGATTGGATAATTCAACATTTGAGATATCTAAAATATAATCTAGATTGACATTAGTAGTTCACAAGAGGCAGTTTGAATGATTTAGGCCCCAAGGGTCAAGCTTCTTTGGCCTGATGATTATTTTAGAGTTACTACAAGAGGGACAACAATCAGGGCATGGTGGCTCACTTGTCCCAACCCACCTTCAAATTTGGCCACTTTGAGGAGTCCACTAAGGGGAGTGCCTTATTTTAACATGTGGTCGATGTCAATTTGTTGATTGGAGGGTATTTGGATCACCTTTTGGGTGATCAAAACCAGAGAAGAGCTATGTCATTTAAGTCTACGGTTAGGGACAACTTTGGTGAGACAACATTTCGGGGGGAAAGTTCTGCCAGGTGGGACCCACAACTTTGGAGGGTGGTTACCAACTCACTTTATTTCTTAGGAATTTTGGAATAGAGAGAGCAAAAAGACATTGGTTGTTGGCTGTTTAGGGATGGTGAATGTCGATTGGAGCTCCGATGGGAGAAACCCAAGGCTCAGTCGGGTCCAGATGAACACATGGTCGTTTACATTGTTGTCTTCACTTGGGCAAGCTCATTAGAAAATGGGAGGTCAGGTTCTGAGTACTGGAAGGGTGGAGGCGAATTTCCCTTCCATAGCAACATTGGTGGGATGGAGTCCAGATGTCGGAGGTTCATGGGGAATGACCCATTGTAAGTCACTTGGTGATTTTTGCTTCATATTCACACAGTCACCATGGTACCGGGACCCAAAGGGCGGGTGGATGTTGCTCGAAAGTCGTAGGAGACGGTGATGTCACCATAATGGCCCACAAATGGAGGTCTATGAGCTAGGACCTAGAAGGTACTTGGCATATGGTTGTTTGCACATGAGGTCAATCTGATAGATAAGGAGTTTTGGTCTAAGGCATTGGAAGGCCAAGATTGGACTATTGCCTATGACAATGGACTATGAGTGGCACCCCGGGGATGGAGTCTGGTGGTGGCAGACCTAGGAAGCTTGTTGGGCTTAGTTTTAATTTGTGATTTTTTTTCCAAGTTTTGACAATGTGAGGGTGAAGTCCTCCTGCAATGGCGGACCCGATAGTGAGGTTCGTCGTCTGGAAGATACCTTTGTTTTCAAGTGTTGGCGATGATGAGGAGGAGGCCCAGGCCTTGAGAGCATAAACGATCTGGCTAAAGAACAACGTCGGGTGGACAAGGTTTTGTGGGTGATGTTTGGGTCAATTTCAAAAGTTTTCATCATATGGGTTTTGTGCACCATGTTTTTCTCTATCTAGTTCATGTGTTTTTTCTATCTAGTTTGTGTTTTTTCTCTTTTTAACTTATCAATTTTACCAGAAATCAAGGAAAAAAATGATATGGGGTGCGAGCGGAAAACTAACCTCAAGAATTCAACGAAGGAGGTACCCAAATCAACTAGCAAGCCCATTGGATCAGCAGTGGCACTCATTGGGCTCAAAGGTGGTGATCGTGGGGGAGCTTTGACTCACTCTGAAAAAATTGATAGTAAAAAATGATAGCACAAACTCACATATTTATAGAAGTTCATGCATTAAATTCCAACAATAAATGCATGTACGACAGACCAAAAGTTGGTAAGCTACAATTTGAAAACATCCACAAGAGCACCAGGGTCCGACGATTGGAATGTCATCAACTGAGGGACATTTTAGAATGGCAATAAATAGATGACGCTGGGGAGATCGGGCACCAACAAGTGGAACGTCGTCAGGGGAAGGCCGTTCAAAAGTTTGGTGGAAAAACAATGGTGAAGATAGCTCTGGAACTCAATGGACAGTAAGTTGTCCAAGAAAGGCCCTTTGAAATGGCAGCAAAGTAGTGGAAATATAACGAGGCGGCCCAAAAGGGTGGGTCCAATGGGTCCCAAGGACACTGACTCTAAAGCACTAAGGAAAACACCAAATGGGAACCCGCCAAGAATAAAGACTTGGAAAATTTTGGGGGGAATAAACATGGTCAACTTAAGATGACACCCCTAAGAGTTTACTAACCATTTTGGACACCACATAGGGGGCACACAAAATGAGGCAACAACAAAAGTGACCTGGCGAGGCGAAAGAAAGAGAGGGCCCCTGTTCTGAACAGGGCATGTGTACTAAGGGCAGAACAGTCACCAGTGTAGCTCTCTCTTCCTTTTTAGACTCTTTCATTGATACAGATCATCTGTGGTATTTAATCATTTGTACCACATGGTTGATGTGCTTTGAATCCTTGGATCTAAAGGAAATTTCCTCAACATAAATATTGCTAGGGAATTTTAATGTTTGCATGTAGTTGGCATTAAAGCTGGTACCTAGAAAATTGAAAATTATCCTTATATAAGAATTACCTCCATCTTGTTGGCTTGTAACACTCTTGATGGTGGCTACATGAAATGGAACCATGATGCCATATATGGGTACCAGAACAACATTATTTTTCGTATCAACCTGAATCATGAGCTCTCTAGAAATGGGGATGTCTTCCACATTTTTGTATGAAACCATCTTAGTGGATGGCTTGGAAGAGCTATGTCCATCTCCTATACCGATGCCCCCTACAACCAATATTATTGTAGTCTTCTCATTCTTTTGCAGAGGGTTGACACTTAAGGTTATGCAATAGGATTTACAGTTGATAGTTAAATTGTATAACAATTTTTTTTGTGATCTTTACTAATGTTTATTAGAACTGTTGCATGTTTTACATCATTGGAATCACATATTAGCTGTAATTTTTTTGAAATTTTATTATGGTATGTGCACTTTGACATGATGTAATATGATTATGGATTCATCTCATATGTTTCAATATTAGATATATAACAAAAAAATAAATTATTGCATGAAATAAATAATAAATTTTCATTTTAAATATTTTTTTTGTATAACACGTGTCTTCTAGAAGATCAAGATGATCCTCATGATGATATAGATCCATAAAATACTGGTTATGTCAGTAAAGATCACATGGTAGAGGATGACGATGATGCAGATATAGAAGACACTGAGGTCGATGACAATGATGATGACGACGACAATGATGATGATCACAATGGTGGTGATGATGATGAGGCAGTTGTTGGTAGTACCCAACAAAATTCATGATCATATAGACTACATCATGGATCATTGTTGATATATCGTTATGATGATGATGATCATGGTGATGATGATCAAAATGGTGGTGGTGATGATGAGGTAGTTGTTGGTAGTACCCAGTGACATTCATGATCATATAGACTACATCATGGATCACTGTTGATATATCATTATGGTGCCTCTTTTCATGGTTACTATCATATGTATCATTTTCATGGCCTACAATACAATATTATTGAGTTGTATCATATTGACATTTATCATTTTCACTTATATCATTTGGACATGTATCATCTTGACTTGTATCAATTTGAGTTAAATAATTTATCATTTTTACTTATATCATTTGTATATGTATCAATTTGACTTATGTCGACTGTTGGACATGTATCATTTTCACATGTTATTGATATACTGGAATATTTGAATTTCACTTGTTTTAGTTATATATGATGATGATCTTATCAGTATTGAATTGTCAATTTATATATATTAAAAGTGGTTGATGATTTTTGGATGGATATTTATTACGTATGATGATTTTAATTTAGTGCTTAGGATGAATGTTGTCAAATTCAATTAAATTATAGACATTTGACTCACTTGTTTTAGTCATAGATGATGGTCATGTTATAATAATTATCTTGTTATTTAATCATATGAGCTAAATAATGAAATTACTTACTCTATAATCATATGAGTTATTTAAGAGACATCACATATTTAACTAATTAAATTGAATTAAAACATATTAAATTAATAAATGGAAGCAAAAAAAGAAGCATTTTTAGATAAAAAAAGGGTAGCAACAATGGAAGCCAAACTAGAAACAAAATAGAAGCAATCTTGGAAGAAAAAATGGTAGCAAAATTGGAAGCAAACCTGGAAGTAAAATTGGAAGCAAAATTGAAAGCAAAACTAAGAGAAAAAAAAAGAAGCATTTTTAGAAGAAAAAAATGACACAACAATGGAATCCAAATTAGAAGTAAACTAGAAGCAATATTGGAAGCAAAATTGGAAGCAAAAATGGAAGAAAACCTAGAAGCAAAACTGGAAGCAAAGTGGGAAGAAAAATTGGAAGCAAAACTGGAAGAAAATTTGGAAGAAAAATCATAAGCAAACTTGGATGCAAAACCAGAAGCAAAACTAGAAGGAAAACTGGAAGTAAAATTGGAAGCAAAGTTGGAAGCAAAATTGGAAGCAAAACTGGAAGCAAAACTGGAAGCAAAAATAGAAGCAAAATTGGAAGAAAAACTAGAAGCAATCTTGGAAGACAATATGGAATCACAAGTGGAAGCAAAACTAGAAGCAAACATGGAGCAAACCTGGAAGAAAAATTGGAAGCACAATTGGAAGCAAAACTAGAAGCACAATCGGAAGAAAAACTGGAAGCAATACTAGAAGAAAACCTAGAAGAAAAACTGGAAGTAAAATTGGAAGCAACATTGGAAGAAAAAGTGGAAGCAAAATCGGAAGAAAACCTGAAAGAAAAATTGGAAACAAAATTGGGAGCAAAACTAGAAGCAAAAATGGGAGTAGACATGGAAGCAAAAATGGAAGCCAAATTAGGTGCCAATTTAGGTGATATTTCTGACATCAATTTCTAGCACTATTCCCAGCACTAAAGGAGACGCTATTGCTGGCACCAAATTTATGGCACAAAAGTAGGCGCTAAAGACAACACAAAATCTGGTGCAAAAATCGGCGATGAAACAAAGAAATTGGTTTTCACCAACTTTTGTCATTAGATGATTCCAAATGATGGACTCAAATACACTAAAATCTAATGCAAAAGTCGATGCTAATTCCCTATTGTGCTATTGTGATTTAGTTTTTCCATTAATGACAAAGGGGGAGATTGTTGGCAATATGATTGCCATTAATGTCAAAAGGGAATCTCATTGATTTCAAATGAGATTTGAGAAATATCCAATGATGAGTTATTGATTGATGTCAAAAAGGGCATCATTGTAGCAAGCAACGAAGTGTTGCAGAATTTTGGGCATCGGGCCTCAAGATTACCATATACTTCTTGCTAGAGAAATAGTTAGTCATTTTACACCAAGTTTGATTATACATCAGACTTTGGGCTTGAGGCTTACTTGATATTGCAAGTTTTTGGATATCGATTTTCAGTCATACCTCTTACCAAATGCCTTAGTGAAAGCTAGGAAGAATGTGCTAAGTCCGAAAGGTTTCAAACTTCAAACTTTGGCCATACCTCGTACTATTTGCACAAAGAAAAAGAAGTTCAAATTTTTTAAGTCTTGTAAATGAATTTTTTGAGCATCATAGTTCGATAGGAAGGATTACGCCTTCCCAAAAGGATAGTAAGTGGTAAAGTGGAAGGGCGAACCTTGACATTCAACAAGCTTAATGCAAAGTTGGTGTTTTTCACTTTGGAGTTTCGATGGTCTATGTGTTGGCTTGCAGTGGAGTCAAGGATGGTAAAATGTAAAGGGTAAGGATGATGGCAAAACCCTGACAAGTATGAGTGCTTACTAGTGAAGGTATGAGAAGTAAGGCAAGTAGAAATTTTGCTAAGTTTTGGAGTTGTCAATCTTTTTGTTAGTTAATGAAACCTTGTCATTCACCACCTAGGTTTTCATAACCTTCCTAAAACTTGGCTAAGTCTTGAAGTCATCGGTCCTTTTGTTAGTTATTGAAACCTTAATGATCATTGCCCAGGTTTTCATAACCTTTCCTTTTCTCTACACATTATAAATTATAGTCTGAGGTTTGTCTTTATGAAGTCCCAAAGTGTTTTTGTGCCTAAAAGCATCATTATAACCTTTAAAAGTGTTGACTAATTCAAGTCATTTTGGTGTTTTGTCTAAGTTAGGGAACTTTCGTCGATCATCGATAAAGTTATGATAACCTTCTCTTTTTTACGCTTGAGTTAAATGGAGTGACACATGGTGGTTTATGATTGCAGTGCATGGGTTCTTCACATCACAGATGCCATTCTTCAAGAATAATGAATAGGTGTGATATATGATGAGTGGAGATGGTTGTGGCATTTTATTATTGCATCACATAATTGATTCATATTGTAGTTGTGAATAAAGAAGAATAAGTCGTATTTGTGATATGTAATGGTAGTGGAAAGTGATGTTAGGATAACAAGTGGCAAGCATTGATTGCATGCATGAATTCTATACATCACATTTCTCATTCTCTTGAGCATAAAGTAAAAACCGATGACTGATGGTTAGTGGAATATGATGTCATACGGGACAAATGGTAATGTCTCGCTAGCCCATTGAGAGTATGGTGGGTCCTTGGCTTAGCCCTGCAATAGTGCAGGGAAGTGATAGGTGTCTTGGTGGGACTGAGCTCAAAGCTCTCTGTAAAGTAAAATCTATGGTTTAAACAAGGACATGTGTACAAGGTGATGATGTAGGTGGAAAAATGGCATCCTCCTACCATTTTGATGGAGGGTTTATGGGTCCATGCGTTGACATTGTGAGAACATGGTATGATGACATCGACCATAGAGCACCCAAAGAAGAATATTCACCCAATTCCCTTAGTAAAGATCTACAACACTGTTTTAAAGAATTTTAATCTAACAACTATGTTTTAAAGTTTGGGTGGCTCAACGAGAATCATTAGATCTTGGCACAAAGTTTGTAGATTTATGGCCTAAGTTCAAATATTTAATTTTGCAATGGCTAAGTGGTGGAAATAACTATAAACTAACATAGACAATGAAATTAATTGTTGTAATTGCTCCAACTACTCATTTTGATTGGTGATGAGATTTGTAGATGGTGGTACAGAGTTGAAGGCAGTTATAATATCAGATACAGATCAATTATGCAAGGAATGGCATTTAATGTGTATCTAATTTAGGGTTTGTAAGTTGCTAAAATAGAAAATACATCAAATCTAGATAGAGTGTGCATGGCTTGAGGTATTGAATGTTGTCAGTGGTGTTGGCCTCGAGGTGCAAAAGAAACTTGTCGGTGAAGACAAGTATGTGAATTTTAACAAAAGAGGAAGATGAAGTAAAGAGAGCTTAGTATGCATATGTTGTGAGAAGAAGACCTAGAATGTAAATCAAAAATTCATCTAGGGTATGCATCACATGTGAAGCAGTAGCAAAGAGACTATTGAGTAGAGGATGTTCTAAAGTGCATAGAGATAGAGAAAAGGAAAAAGGGGAGAAGAGAGAGAGGTATGTGTTGCTGAGATTGCAGCAACAATAGAGAGAATTCTTACATAGATGTAAGGAAAATAATGAGAAGTTACATATTAGACTTGTAACATAGAACTAGATTCAAGTGAATCAAATTTGGATTTGTAGCTCCAGTGTTTTCTTTGTAAATCTGGTTGGTTTGTGCCATCAAATAGTTGAGTTGGTGCTTCCTTGGAGTTGGTTCTCATCAATTAGGGGATTGGTGTCTCCTTAGGGTTGGTGTCCTTAAACATTGTAACCAATGAGGTTCTATTGTGAGGTTGGATATGAGTAGTAGACTCAAACAAATTTTCTCATCATGGTTTTTCCCATATCAGGTTATCCACATATATCTAATGTTATGAGTTTTTGTGTGTGTGTATGTAATCTCTGCATATTGTTATTTTAATCTATTTAAGGGTTAAAAGATAAAGTTTTATTTGATCTATCGATTCACCCCCCCGTCTTAGTAGATTTTTGTGTTCCAACATATGTGTGTGGATAAAAGCACAAAGTCGTGTCACACTTTCAGCCAAAAAATAGTTTCTAGTGAAACTATTTGGCCTAAAACCACATGGGACAAATATTTTTCGATGAAACCCTCACCAAAAACCATCAAATAAGTTTTTTAAATAATAAATAAATAAATTATTGTTCATTCATATGCAAGGTTTCAAGTGAAACCCTTTCAGTTGAGAGGGTTTCATTCGAAATATTTCTGATTGAGAAGGTTTTGGTCAAAAATATTTCTCTTGAAACCATCTATGTGGTTGCCTATGTGATGTTAGAAATGTGAAAACATGCACAAAGAAATATTAAATAGAAAATGATAACACCTTTCATGCATGGCAGTTACAAATTATGATTTTTTATTTTTCCAAAACGTAAAAAATTACATAAGAAAATAATACAATGAAGAAGGATGCTTATAAGAGAAATGGCTAGATAATAAATAGATTAGAACATGACAAGTGTCAACATCCTATGTGATGACACATAATTATCTAATAATAGATAAAACTAATAAAGAAACAAATATTGCTAAGTTTAGCTTAAGTGCGTAAAATGAAATTAGCCTAATAATCAATTAAAGATTAATTAATTAATAGCTAATAAATGATTACTCTAACAACCCCCTTAAGTGTAACTTAGGGAGTAGCTAAAAACTCTAAAAGAGAATGTATAAAAATATATATAAGTCCCAACAATAAAGCTTGATGAAGTAATCATGTACAATCAAATAAATCTCTCATACTAGAGAAAAGGAGAAAACTTCATGGAAAAAACTCCTCTCCAAAAAAGAGATGAAAGCATGTCAAAAAATATGAAGGATGCCTCATGAAGATCCCCCATGGAAAACTTCCTTCACCCCAAGCATGAATCACAATTGGAGGTAACAAGGCAATGCTAAAGGTTTTGTGAAGATTTCTTCAACCTACTCCTCTATAGGCATGTACTCCAAGGTGATAAAACCATCTTGAATCAACTACCAAATGAAGTGCACGTGGATCTTAATGTGCTTAGTATGTTGATGCTCCACTAAGTTGTGAGAAATATGAATGGCACTTTGATTGTCACACTAAAGGATAGTGGGACTATCAAGAGGAAAAATGAGCTCAACTAATGATTAATGAAGCCACAAAACCTCCTGGTTGACCAAAACTGATACATGATACTCAACCTCTATATATGATAATGCAATAATAAATTACTTCTAGCAATACTATGTAATGGGGCTAAAACCATGCAAAGAAGCAAAGATAGAAGTGGACTTCCTATTATTGACATCACCAACCCAATCTGAGTTAGTGAAGCCAACTATTTGAGAAACTCCTAATGTATAGTGAATAAAATAGCATGTTGTGCTCTAAATATATCTAAAAATACATTTGGAATATTTCCAATGACTGTAATGTGGATTGTGAGAGAACTAAGAGACAAGTTCAACCACAAAAGAAAGATCAGGATGTGAATGTGTTATGTATAAGAGACTACCAACCAAATTCCTATATAATGTAACATCTACTGAAGGAGTAGTACAAGTAGAAGAAAATACAACACATGACTAAAATGGTGTGGGGAAGGCTACAATCAAGCATTCCAAATTTTTGAAGCATTTCAAGAGCATGCTTTTGTTGAAAAATGGAAATCCCATCCAAAGACTAGATACCTTATAAACTAAGAAATTAGTGTGAAAGGCCGAGATTGATCATACCAAACCACTCCATAAAAGTTTTAGACACATAGGACAATTGAGAGGGGGGTGAATCAGTTGTCCATTAAAACCGTATACCCTAATTAACCATCAAACCCTTATTATCATCAATAGAATGTAAACATATGAAACATAAACACATTCAAACCCATAAACAAGAGAACACTAGATTTACATGGAAAACCCTAATTAGGGAAAAACCACTATGAGGATAAACTCACATACATATGAATAGAAACACTAAATACAAAAGGCTCGCTACTAGAAGGGCTCACTACTCAAAAGAGAAGAATGGCTCACTACCAAGGGCTCACTGCTCAAAGGACTCATTGTCTGGAAGAAAGAAGAATAGAAGAAGACTATTATAGAGAGATTCACTATCTCAGAGCAATAGGAAAAATCCACCATTGCAGCTCTTCACCCTCCAAAACATTTAGCTCACAACCTCCAGCAACTTTAGGCACACTGAGAATGTAGACACCTTTTTCTCACTACATCTGGTAGTCTTAAGCATTTAGGATGTCAGTTAGATCACCACACTTGTTCACATTTACATCATACAACTCTCGTACATTTTCCACCACACATCTCCAACAATTGACCTTTCTTATATATCCTCCATATCCTTAAAAAATTTCCCCATGTCAGCTATAATGAAACATATGCACCTCAAACATGCAATCACTAAATAGGTTGACATAAAATAATTATGCGATGGAAATAAGTGAAGGTAGACCATGCCAAGGGTTAACTAGGGCCCAAATCTACACCGACACACTTCACTACACTTCCAAAAACAACAAAAAACCTATGTAGCTGGTGCTAGCATGCCAAGTCAGCCAAAAATGCACTAACACTAACAAGCGACCACATACATGCCTCTCTAGATCTAAAAATAACATGTGGAATGTTAGCTCTCAAAAATGCAGGTAAAATACCTCAAGAGGTTGCCAATCTCTTGGTAAATTTTAGGGTAACAAACAAGGCCAAATGGTTTAGAACTTCTACTCTTCAGGTGCTGCTATACCTAGCGGGTGTACCTATATGAATAAAGTAGACTTAAAGTTGTATGAATTGACTAAATTGATGGATCTATTACAATGGCACAAGTGTAATAGATGAAAGCTTACTGAATATTCCTATTCCTAATATTGAACTTGAAATGTGAATGTTTTAATAAGATTTTATAAAATTCTAAGATGTGAATGGTGTGACCAGTGCCTACCTCTATTGGGTTTATGGAGTCAAGATTTGTATAATGGGTGACTTGCTTAATGGCTATAACTAAAATTGCTTGGAACTTGTGATTGTTTACAACTTGTGTAAGCATGCAAGAGTATAATTATCAAATTCTTCTTAATGATCCAAATGTCCTTTTCCATATTACTATGATTAAGTCAAAAGGATTTAATCTTGTCTTGCAGGAACCAGTTAATTGAACCACACAAAAACAACAAGTGTGCTATGATAAATTGAAGAATATCCTTGCTATTTCAATTTAAATAATTAAGAAATGACAACCTTGGGGAAAACCAGATAATGTTTTCAATAAATTCAACAAACAATTGACACCATAATTAGATCACTAGATAAATGTATTCTTCTCCATTATATAATTTTAAAATATTTTACAATGTACAACATGATATTTATTTCGGCAACAGTTCACCCTATCCAACTACCTAACCTACTTATTTCTCCCTAAAATCTAATCTAAATCCTTTAATGACATGATTTTACTGTACATATATACATTGTTTCTTTAGGGTTGTGACTCTTCACAACATTTGTCTGGTGCAACTCTTCAGTTATCACCAACAAATAAAATATTTAATTAATTGCCCCTTTTGGCAAATTAAAATATTTTAATCTCCGTTATCTTTGTCCCCGGTGAAAATTAATTCAATAATCTTCCTTTGCTGGACTTCTTCAATTTACTTTTTTATCGGTATGTATCTCCAATATGTCCTTCGAGTAAAATTAATTATCCCATTTTGTCCTCGATGCAAATTGATTTATTTACGCTTTCACATGAAAATAGTTTTTAGGTAAAATAATTACCTAATTGGTTAATTCTTCCATGAATATATTTTATCTCCCAAAACACTCTTACACCTTTGGTAAAAATAATCTTTCCTTCTAATGCAAATATTTCATAATCTTTTACCCTTTATGCTTCTAGTGAATAAAATAATTCTCCACTTTTAAATCCCCTCAATAAAATGAATAAAATTTATTTTTCCTCAAAGTATTATCGATTTCCACCATAAGCATATTTTATTCAATTTTTCGTTTGCATTATGACCATACACACTCACATCTAGGTATCATAAAGAATCAAGAAGCATTATTTTATCTTATATTGATATCAGAAAGTCTTTCTGATTCAAATTGTTGTAGGAAGATTGTATCGCCAAGACATCATTCATGTCTTGCAGATATCGCCAAGACATCAAACCACTCTTGCAAATATCAATGAGACATATGAAGTTTCCAAGACATTTGAAAACTCTTGTAGATGTTGCTGAGAAAAATGAAGTTGCCAAGACATTTGAAAACTCTTGCAGATATCGCCGAGACATATAAAGTCACCAAGACATTTGAAAACTCTTGCAGATGTCACCGAGACATTTGAAAACTCTTGCAGATATCGCCAAGACATATGAAGTCACTAAGACATTTGAAAAATCTTGTAGATATCGCCGAGACATATGAAGTCGCCAAGACATATGAAAACTCTTGCAGATATCACCGAGTCATATGAAGTCGCCAAGACATTTAAAAACTCTTGCAGATATCGCCGAGACATATGAAGTCGCCAAGACATTTGAAAACTCATTCATGTCTTGCTGATTCAACAAGACCTCAAATATGTCTTGCAGATTTGGCAAGACCTCAAACCTGTCTTGTCGATGCACTTTTTCTTTGCTGCACACTGACGAAAATGAGCCAGGTAGCCTCCAAAATGGCTTTTGAAAACCGATCAAATGATGTCGAAAAGCCATGAAAATGCACTAGTATGTTGAGCCATAATAGGGGAACATGTTTACCAGATGATTTGGCACAAAATGATTCAAACTGAAAATTGTTAACACTCAAAGTTTCCCATTCAACATTTTTTGAAAAATTGCATTTGTCAAACTATGTAAAACTCATTTGATTTTGATTTAAAAAAAATACCAAATGACATCGAAACACCCTAAAAATTAGCATGGAGGTAGACTTTGGTGTAGAGAATTGAAGGCACCAATATTTATGTGATTATCATAATCCATTTTCTTAATATTCACCCCTAAATTTGACCATTTTAATAGATTCCACTATGTTGATAGCAAATTTTCTAGAAAACCCATCAACTTGTTGCTTCGAAACTTTGTCAAGTTAGATCGTATGAGGCTAAAAATTTGCAGAAACTCAAATATGATAAATGAACATGTCTGAAAAGTGATTTCACTTGAAATTGAACAAATCCACAATTATAATTTTTTAAAATGTGCTCCTGAGATTGCTTTTACACTTGAATTTTTGAGTGTTAAAATCCTCTTTTTCAATATGGGGACCTAAAATTTACATGAAATTTTAAGTCCCAACAGTGGCTCCATCTAGGGATGAATGATTGTGAGATGATTGCAAGAATCCAAATCACTGGGAGAGCAGACCAAATATTTTATTCTTTGAACAACAAATTAAAATTCCTTTCCTATCATGAACTGTTATGGTTTTCTGAAAAACCACACCATGGTTGATGGCTGAAGGCCACCAAAAATAGAGGCCCCTATTTTCATCTATCAAACACCTTGCTTTGATATAATTTCATCAAATCCTTCTCAAGAATATTCATGCAGCCAACCTTATCATTGTTATTGAAAACTTCCAGAAGATCATTGTGTTCAGCTTGACCCAAATTCCTTTCACCATTATGCAGTTCATATCTTGCATCATCATGAAATAAATTTATGTCATCTTCACCATATAATGTGTATGCATATTCAATGCAACATTTCTCATTATTTTTCTCATTATCATGTACTGCAAAATGATCTTTTGGCTGCATTGAGAATTCATTATCATAATGCTTCTGATGTAAATCTGAGAATTCTATTATATCAACATTTTTTGAAATAATCAAATCTGAAAGATCTTTTACTTCCTCCATATCACTGATTGGAAATGAGACAAAATTATAATGTACACAATCATCATCATGAATATTTGAATCAATTAATGTTGGAGATGAATTTTCTAAATCTTGTTGTGTATGTTTTATATATTCTACTGCCTGTAAATCTGAAATTTGTTCACTATTGAGTGAACCTTCCTCTGTATCCAAATCATTTCTGATGTATTCATCATTAAAAAATGGCAATTCAAGTGCTTTGATCTCACATTCAATTGTTTCACAAATTGGTACATCATTTTGATTATTAGAAAACATTTCATCTTCAACATAAAGTGGATTTGAGAGCACATAAAATTTCTGCTCTAGCACACCATGGAAAAATTTCATTTGATCATCTTCTATCTTTTCATCATACAATGGATTTCAAAAAATTTTAAAACCATTTTCAGATGTACAAACCTCTTCTTCGTCAAATGTGTCTCCATGGCTTTCAACTGCAACTCAAGGTATTATTTGTTCACTATCAAATGAACTTGCTTCTTCTTCTCAATCATCACCAGAACTACAAGAATCATCTTGTTGTTGATCAACATATGAATATTCAACAGATCCTTCATAACATACACTGTCACAATCTATTATGCAGGAGAAAATTTCTATATCTTTGTCTTCCTCATGCTGGTTGTCATAGGAATCATTCTGACTTGCACTTGTCTCATCTTCCATTGGCTGCATCATTTGATCAATTTATCCATCTTCATCAATGATTTCACCATTTTCTTCATACTTTTTCCTATCTACAATATCAGTCCATTCATCTAGTTGACCAAGAGAAACCGGTATCCATGATTCAAGCCAATAAATTGGGTTTGGCTCATACACTTTCATGAACTGCTGAATGATCTCAGACCTACTAGGTGGGAAATTATTAGGTATTTTCCTACAAATATCCGTCATTCTATAGAGTAAAGAGTGCCCAAATTCTCCTCTATATCTCCCTATGTCAAGAAAGGCATCCAAATTTTTTTTGAAATATTCATATTTTTTAGATTGTTGGTTCCAACACATACTTTGTTGCAGATTTTGACTGATATTTCCAAGTGGGCTGGAATTGTGTTACACTTGGCATTGATTATACTGACAATCTTGATAGCTTACCAGTCTTTTTCTAGGAGGGACTGGATAAGAATTTACTTGCTCTGATGGCTACAGCGAATGAATGTTTTGTTGCACATAAAGTGTATTACCTTCATTCTGAAAATTCCCAATTGTATTATTAGGCACTTGAGGGATCCAAGGACCACTTGCATTTGAATATCCTTCCTCATCGAAGAATGGTATATATTTTGGTGTATCTAAAGCAGGCAAGATACCCAATTCACTCAGCTTTTGAAGTGATGCTCTCTTGCTCTCAACTAATTCTTCTTTCACTTTGTTTAGTTCATCACGTAGCTCATTCAAAGGTTTTTCCAGAAGGTTATCGTACATTTCTCATCAATTTTTTTCCAGAGTCGCCACCTACTTTTCCAAAAGTAGGAAAATGATTCTTTTAAAATTATTTTTTATTCTCCCCAGTGGAATATCCTCACTCCAAATGTGAAATTTATATTGACTCTTTATATGGAAAGGCTGGAACCAAATTTTTTGATGTTATCCCTAGTAGAGTCACCAATTTGTTAAGTGCATGACTCAGATGGGGAGTGCAAATGAAACAATTGTGAACTTTTGGTTAAAGACTTATTTTAGAACTGTATTGACTCTATGGATGGATAGGCTAGAACGAAATTTTCTGATGTTTGTCCCCAGCAAAGTTGCCAATTTGTTAGCTCTCAAAAACATAGGTAAAATACCTCAATAGGTTTCCAATCTCTTGGTATGTTTTAGGGTAAGAGACAAGGCCAAATGGTTTAGACCTTCTACTCTTCATGTGTTGCTAGACCTAGGCAGGTGTACCTATATGAATAAAGCAAACTTAAAGTTGTATGAATTGACTAAATTGATGGATCTATTATGATGGCACAAAGTGTAATAGATGAAAGCTTATTGAATACTCCTATTCCTAATATTGAACTTGAAATGTGAATGTTTTAATAAGATTTTATAAAATTCTAAGATGTGAATGGTGTGACCAGTGCCTACTTCTATTGGGTTTATGGAGTCAAGATTTGTATAATGGGTGACTTGCTTAATGGCTATAAATAAAATTTCTTGGAACTTGTGATTGTTTACAACTTGTGTAAACATGAAAGAGTATAATTATCAAATTCTTCTTAATGATCCAAATGTCCTTTTCCAAATTACTGTGATTAATCAAAAGGATTTAATCCTATCTTGCAGGAACCAGTTAATTGAACCACACAAGAACAACAAGTGTGCTTTGATAAATTGAAGAATATCCTTGATATGTCAATTTAAATAATTAAGAAATGACAACCTTGGAGACAACCAGATAATGTTTTCAATAAATTCGACAAATAATTGACACCATAATTAGATCACTAGATAAATGTATTCTTCTCCATTATATAATTTTAAAATATTTTACAATGTACAACATGATATTTATTTTGGCAACAATTCACCCTATCCAACTACCTAACCTACTTATTTCTCCCTAAAATCTAATCTAAATCCTTTAATGACATGATTTTACTGTACATATATACATTGTTTCTTTAGGGTTGTGACTCTTCACAACATTTTTCTGGTGCAACTCTTCAGTTATCATCGGAAAATAAAATATTCAATTAATTTCCCCTTTTGGAAAATTAAAATATTTTAATCTCCATTATCTTTGTCCTCAGTGAAAATTAATTCAATAATCTTCCTTTGTTGGACTTCTTCACTTTACTTTTTTATCGGTATGTATCTCCAATATGTCCTTCGAGTAAAAATAATTATCCCTTTTTTGTCCTCTTAATGCAAATTGATTTATTTACGCTTTCACATGAAAATAGTTTTTAGGTAAAATAATTACCTAATTGGTTAATTATTCCATAAAAATATTTTACCTCCCAAAACACTCTTACACCTTTGGTAAAAAATATCTTTCCTTCTAGTACAAATATTTCATAATCTTTTACCCTTTGTGCTTCTAGTGAATAAAATAATTCTCCACTTTTAAATCCCCTTGATAAAATGAATAAAATATATTTTTCTTCAAAGTATTATCGATTTCCACCATAAGCATATTTCATTCAATTTTTCGTTTGCATTATGACCATACACACTCACATCTGGGTAACATAAAGCATTGGGATGCATTATTTTATCTTATATCGATATTAGATAGTCTTGCCAATTCAAATTGTTGTAGGGAGATTGTATTGTCGAGACATCATTCATGTCTTGCAGATATCGCCAAGACATCAAACCACTCTTGCAGATATCGGTGAGAAATATGAAGTCGCCAAGACATTTGAAAACTCTTGCAAATGTCGCCGAGACATATGAAGTCGCCAAGACATTTGAAAACTCTTGCAGATATCGCCGAGACATATAAAGTCACCAAGACATTTGAAAACTCTTGCAGATGTCACCGAGACATATGAAGTCGCCAAGACATTTAAAAACTCTTGCAGATATCGCCGAGACATATGAAGTCGCCAAGACATTTGAAAACTCTTGCAGATATCGTCGAGACATATGAAGTTGCCAAGACATTTGAAAACTCATTCATGTCTTGTCGATTCGGCAAGACCTCAAACCTGTCTTGCTGATGCACTTTCTCTTTGCTGCATAGTGACAAAAATGAGCCAGGTAGCCTCCAAAATGGCTTTTGAAAACTGATCAAATGATGTCGAAAAGCCATGAAAATGCACCAGTATGTTGAGCCATGATAGGGGAACATGTTTACTAGATAATTTGGCACAAAATGATCCAGACTAAAAACTGTTAACACTCAAAATTTCCCATTCAGCATTTTTTGAAAAATTGCACTTGTCAAACTGTGTAAAACTCATTTGATTTTGATTTTAAAAAATACCAAATGATGTCTAAACACCTTAAAAATTGGCATGGAGGTAGAATTTGGTGTAGAGAATTCAATGCACCAATATGTTTGTGATTATCATCATCCATTTTCTTAATATTCACCCTCAAAGTAAACCATTTTAATAGATTCCACTATGCTGACACCAGATTTTCTAGAAAACCCATCAACTTGTTGCTTCAAAAATTTGTCAAATCAGATCATATGAGGCTAAAAATTTGCAGAGACACTCACATATGATAAATGAACATGTTTGGAAAGTGATTTCACTTGAAATTGAACAGATCCAAAATTATAATTTTTTAAAATGTGCTCCTGAGATTGCTTTTACACTCGAATTTATGAGTGTTAAAATCCTCTTTTTCAATATGGGGACCTAAAATTTACATGAAATTTTAAGTCCCAACATGGACCACAAAGAAACATGTCACAACATCCCAGAATATTCCAACATCATCAAAATATTTTGTAACACTGTGACAACCACTTAAAACTAAAAAAATCATCATCATATGTAACCAACAACACTTCCATAGGAATACAACTCATTAACTAACCTTGAAAAACACCTGAACACACAAATCCCAAGGGAAGATAGATACATATAATATTAGCATGTTCCCAAATCTGCAAGACAAGAAGCCACAACATGAAAAAATGCAAAGCAATCTCATTTCTCTCAAACAACCTTGTACACGAGAAGACACTATCAAAGACATCTTTGGCTGTAGCACTATCCATAACCCGAATAAAATATGGATACAACACTAAACAAACCTCTTTCATCATCACATCCAAACCGCACAAGCATATCTTCAACCATGAATAAAATATGGAGCACAATAGTGAACACGCCTCTGTCACACTACACTCTTTTATTCAAAATTTCTTAAAAACACTTGGAAACCAAGTGAACTAGTTGTATTAAAAAAACCACAAACACCTTCTCAAAATATATACAACATCTGCAACACCTTCTCAATACCACAAACACTTCTCATCATGTCCACACTAGAGGTTGACATTAATGACAATATAGTGTAACAATCTTCAACAATCTCTCTAACCATATTGGATGATGATATCGATGTGACATTAAAACACAACACATCCACACTATGGGTTGAAATCAATGACAAGACCAAAAAACTCCATCAATCCAACACAAAGCTCATTGAACACTCTAAATCATGAAGTATGAACCAACTATAAGAATCAAATCATCCACATATAGCACAAAGATCAAAACATCACCCTCATGTCATTGAATGTACACTATGAGATCATAATAACATCGTGTGAAGCCAAAAGAAAGAAAGAAAGTATCCATATTCTCATACCAAGATCAAGGGTCCTATTTTGAGACCATATAATGAATGACAAAGATTGAAAACTAGTGAAAAATCTTGAACAAAACTATGTGGTTGCTCCATATAAATATCCTCATGAAGATCACTATGAAGGAAAGCACTCTTCACATCCATCTGGTATATTTTCCATCCTTATGAAGTTTAAGGGAAAGTATAAGGAAAATAAAATTAATCTTGGAAACATTGGAAAAGGTCTTAGAATAGTAAATGCCTTTTGTACATGTATCGAATGTGGAGAAATTCAATGTCAACACAAACCTTAATGAGACGATTTACATTCAAAGTTTGATTAAGTAAACTACTCTATTTGTAATACAATCAAACCTTTGAAATACGTATCATTGTCCTCTATTTCTCGAGATTTATTAAACTATTTGGCCCTCATATTTCTATGGGCACAATAGTTGTTAATTTGACTACCTAGAAAACGAGATTTGATGCTTAATATGCAAGCTAAGATGATTCCTATGTGCAAACATGTGCTGGAAGGATTAGTGGTATGCTTCTAAATGAAACAATATGATGGAATTGATGATGAATATGATGATAAATGAAGGATGATGTTGATGATAAATGAGCACGTGGAGATGAGTGAGATGATATGAAACTATAGTGAACTATCCTTGATTTTGCATATGATCAAATGCAAACATAAAAAAAACTAACCTAAAATGAAACTATGATGCAATGGGGATGATAAAATGCAACTATGAAGCAATTAAGTAATCTAAAATGAGAATGCAAAGTAACACATGATATGAAAACTAGTTATAAGACTCCATGAAAGCTCCAAGCTCCTAAGATAAACCTGCATAGTAACTTTTCTCAAATTGGGGATGATAAATGCAAAGGAAAGAGGGTGTATTTATAGGGTTTCTCAAGCATTTTGTGAGGTGGCACCTATCAACGGTCTAGATTCGAAGGAGAAATAATAGACAGTAGAGATGGAAGGAATTAGGATGTTGTCCCCTTGACCAAGGACAACATGCCATGTGTGCGGAGAGAATCCCTTGACCAATTGGAAACATTCCAAAAGGATGGGAGACCCAAGTGTGTGAAACAAATACCCATGTGCTCCAAATTTGTTGGAAGTGTGGGGGAATAAAGCCATGTGCCTTTTCTCTTTGGTGGAAGTGTGTGAGGATAATTCTAATTAATAATTATGCTTTATTTATTTTCATGTGACCTTTGTGAGGTGGCACAAGAAAATGTAGTAGACATCTGCTCTAATTCTTAACCAAGATTAAGGAAGATTAATTAAATAAACACATTTAGGGTATTTTGTTTATTTAATTATTTAGAAGAATATGATTTTGGAGAATTAAAAGAAGAGTGAACAATATAAATAAATTAAGACCTTATTTATATGTAGTTGAAGGATTAATCAAATAGGTTGTATTTAATTAATTGACTATGATGACCGTTTTTAGGTGTATACACCTTTTACCTAAGAGAAACCCTTTGTAATAAGATGAGTCTTAAAAAATTTAATGGAACCATTTGTAGAATTTTTGGTATAGTACACATGTTGCAAAGATGGTTGTTGTTGCACCAAAATATTGACCTCTTAATGCTCAATACAACTGCTAGAGTTAATGAATCCATGAGAGATGGTTAAGTCATGTCACAAACCCGAGCGTTGCATTGCACAACACAAGGAGACCAAGGGCACAAACCCTTAAAAAATCCCCCTAGTGTAAGTGAGGGGTTTGAAATCGTGACCTAGGCTCTAATACCGATTTTTCCAAAGATGGTTGTTGTTGCACCAAAAGATTGACATGTTAATGCCTAATACAACTGCCAGAGTTAATGAATCCATGAGAGGTGGTTAAGCCATGTCACAAACCTGAGTGTTGTGTTTCATAGCACAAGGAGACCAAGGGCACACACCTTGCAACAACACCCACTTGCACCAAACCAAATTTCTTCCCTTAGGAAGAGGAACAAGATCCCATGTATTATTCTTCATCAATGAAGAATACTCATATGTCATAGCACTATGCCACTCAAGAATATCAACCACCTTTGATTTTTTTTAGGACCATCAAAAATGACATTTCACAAAAGACTAACACTTGATGTTTTTGCACAAGTACGATGGGATTTTAAAGGATTTCCTACCAAATATACAACTGTATGAATAGTATTGTTGGCACACTTGGGTAATGGTGAAATATTTGGAGGTGGGGGGAGAGCTAGAGAATCATCCTCATCCTTGAGAGATAAGAAATCCTTAAAAAATGAAGAGTAGTAGGTAGTGAGGGAGAAGTTGGTGATGAAGAATCCATCTGAGGAAAGTGCTCATCAAACTAGATATCCCACCTAAATAAGACACCTCTAGAATCTAGATCAAAGAAACCATACACCTTAACATCCTCATAGTAGCTAACAAATAAAAGTGGTTAGATTTTCCTCTCCATGATTTTTCATTGAGCTTTAGGAATGGATGTCCAAGCCTCACTACCAAATATTTTGAATGAAGATACATTGGGCTTGACATTAGACTGAGCATCAAGTGTCATGAGTCATATGTTGCAATACCTTATGAGGCATACAATTATGGATATAATTGGAAAAATTAATTACTTCAACCCAAAAAGAAGAATCCATATCTCATGACCAAATTATATAGCTAGCTATCTCTTGTAAAATTTTGTTCTTTCAATCAAAAACGCCATTCTACTGAGGGGTGTATGGAGTTGTAAGTTGATGTTATAGACCATGCTTAGTACTAAAGTCCTTGAAAGTTTGATTGAAATTTTACCCCCATTGTGTATGCATATTCGTTTGATAGAAAGACTAGATTGCTTCTCCATAAATTCCTTAAAGATCTTGAAAGAATCAAAGAAATCATTCTTGTACTTAAAAAAGTACACCCATATACATCTGGAGAAGTCATCAATAAATGTGAGCACACATTTATCCCCTAAAATGAAGAAGTTCGAAATGACATGAGCTCACTATATACCAACTCTATGGGTGCCTTAGCACGTATAGCTCTACCCATAATAAAATAATCCTAGTGATGTTTACCAATGGCACAACCTTGATAAACACCATTGATACATTAAATCTTGGGGAGACCTAACACCAATTCCTATATACTCATTTGTTGTAATTTTTATTTGACATGATTAAAATGCTCATGTTAAAGGTTACTCATAGTTTCTATATGTGCTTTGAATGATGAACTTGAACTAGCTAAACTCTTGAAACCATCAAATCAATATAAATGAGAGGAAGAATCAACACTCCTAGTAGCCACAATAATATCAAGATCATGAAGGTCACAAATGAATCCATCATGTAGGGAAAACTCAACTGTCCTATTGGTGCTAGATTAAAAAATTTGATACATTGAAATAAGGTTGGTGGATATATTAGGAACAATAAGAACATCCTGAAGAAAACCAACCTCAAGTGGAACAATACATGTGTTAGAACATAATTTTATGAGGGGTCATACCCTTATAATAGGTATATATTGTACTAATATAGGGTTATTAAACCTTATATACTAGCATACATATATTAAATATTAATATATATAAAATACGCCAATAGTTATCTTTTCTTGAGGCGCCCATTTTCATCAACTTATTCAAAACAACAGTAAACTTTTCATATGCTATAACTATTTCAATCAATCAAATAATATATGAGAAAAATAAATCAGGTGGAAATACTCAATAGTGAAATAAACCCCTAAAATACTTAATAGCACATTAGTGAAATAAAGCCAGAAAAGACTCAATAGCACATTAGAGGTTAAATGCAAAGATGCCCTTAATATTAGTGTACGGGTTATGAATAGTCGTGTGGCTATCTTAACTCTCTATTAAGTCATATTATCATTAGTATATTGTTATTTAGTTGTTTAGGTCGGCCTAAGTCTTATATAGGTGTGTCTAAGTCGGCCTAGGTGATATCCTTGGCATAAATAGGTATATATAGGAGGTTGTGAGTCTTATTTCATCATCAAGTTGTGAAGTGTGTTCTCATTAGAGATATTTGGAGGTTTTCCCCCTCGAAGTGGCTTGTTATTCTCAGTTATTATCAAGTATTTGCAGCATATTTCATATCATATTCTTCTATTGTGCAAGTTATTTCATAACAAGTGGTATCAGAGCATGATCTTGGCACCATAGAGGCAAGGTTTTTCTCAATTTTGGAGGCGATTTTGGGAAGAGCATATCTTTCAGAATTTGTCGAATTTTTTTCTGATTTTTAAAGGGTTTTTGAAGAACATATTGAAGAAGCTACAGTCAGATTTTAGAAGAATTGGAGCAGAATTAAGCGAATTATTGCAGAATTAGGGTTTCTACACCATTTTTTTGGAATCTACATATCTCGCACATCTTGTTGAATTGGAGTCTGATTTTTATTGGGTTTTTGAAGAAATACTAAAGGAGATTACAGTAAAAATTTTAGAGAAATTAAGTTTCATTTGTGTGATTTATTTCAACATTAGTGGTTTCCATCATGACAGGGCCTGCAACAAGGGGTAAAAAGAATGTTGTCACTCCGGGGAAGACTCCTGATAAGGATGGTGAAACAATCGAGGATATTCCTCATAATGAAGAACTCAATAAGGTCAAGGAAGAAATTTCCTCAATTAACAATAAGGTCAAGGAAGAAATTTCCTCAATTAAGATGGATATGTGTGACCTAAGAGGAGATATGTCGGAAATGCGAAACATGTTAAGCACCTACATAGCTGAATCAAGAAAGGAGTTCTCAAGTGACCAAGGTGAGAATTCTAGGTCAGCCACTACTAACACAAGCTTTAGTACTCCTATGGGATCTAGGAATTTATTTCCAAAGGTGGATATGCGCAAGTTTGATGGTAAGGATCCTCTAACATGGATAAACCAAATGGAGAATTTTTTTGAAGTACACCAAATCCCAAATGGACAAAAGGTCACGATGGCTTCCTTATATTTAGAACCAGATCAATTCATTTGGTATCGTTGGCTTTGCACTCATCGAGGTAAAAAGGGGCTCACCGTCTCATGGTCAATTTTTACAGAGGAACTCCAAGCACAATATAGCAATAGCATCACAGACAACTTCTTCACCAGCTAGCTAAACTTCAACAAACAGGATCGGTTAAGGATTATATTCAGCAATTCCAAAATCTATCATTAAGGGTGGATTCAATTACGGAGGAAAACTTGAATGATTTATTCTTGGGTGGTCTCAAGGATCACATTCAACATGAGGTACGCATGTTTAGCCCTAGTTCCATAAATGAGTCTTTTATCTTAGCACGCAGGTAGAGAGAAATATTTGATTCCTAAGAAGCAAGGGGCTAATGTGACAAGAGAGAAAGGATATTCAACACAACCTACTAAGTTGACTCCACAACAAATTGAGGAGAAAAGAGCAAAAGGCTTGTGTTTCAATTGTGATAGCAAATACAGTCGAGGACATAAATGTAGTGAAAAGAAATTGTTTTATATTGAAGGTCCCAATGAGGAAGAAGAGGAGGAACTCATACTAGAAGATGAAAGGGAGTCAAATGAGGAATCACATGATTCTCAACCAATCATTTCTTGTCATGCACTCTCAGGTTTCAGTGCTCCACAAACTCTCAAGGTGGTGGGGTTCCTAAAGAAGCAGAAGGTAACAGTGTTGATCGACTCGGGTAGTACTCATAATTTCATCAACAAAAAGTTAGCTACTCGTCCTAAATTGTTTCATATATCCACTCACGAGTTGCATGAGTCTCCAGTGGGTGGTCATTCAGGATTTTTGAAGACATATCATCGAGTCAAGAAAGATTTCTTTTGGGAAGGGCTAAAGGGTGATGTTCAAAAATTTGTGGCTGAATGTTTGGTGTGTCAAAGGCATAAAGGGGAGACAATTAAGGCACCAGGTCTCTTGCAACCCTTATCTATTCCTAGCCAGCGTTGGGAAGAGATATCCATGGACTTCATCACAGGGCTTCCCAAATCTAAAGGTCATAATGTCATCATGGTGGTGGTTGATAGGCTCACTAAATATGCACATTTCATTGCATTAGCACATCCTTTTACAGCAAGTGTAGTGGCTAGAGCTTTTTTGGAGAATATCCAAAAGCTACATGGTACACCTAAAGTTATTGTTAGTGATCGTGATCCTATCTTCACTAGTCACTTTTGGAAAGATTTATTCTCATGTTTGGGTACTCAATTGGCTCTTAGCTCTTCATACCACCCTCAATCAGATGGGCAAACGAGGTTGTTAATAAGTGTTTGGAAGGATATCGTTGTTTCACCAGAGCAGTCCAGTGGGTAGATTGGCTACCACTTGCGGAATGGTGGTATAACACTTCTTTTCATAGCTCATCAAAAATGTCTCCATTTTTGGCACTTTATGGATATCATCCTCCTTCCATCACATCATCAATTAAGGTGTCCCCAAGAGTTCAGGCAGTAGAAGACCACTTGCTTCATCAACAACAAGTACTTTCAGGACTCAAAGAGAATTTAGCCATGGCACAAAATCGAATGAAACAACAGGCAGACCAACATCGTAGTGAAAGAAGTTTTGAAGTTGGGGATTGGGTCTTCTTGCGATTGCAGCCTTATAAGCAAATCTCACTAAAGTAGCAAAGAAAGAATAATAAGTTGTCACCAAAGTATTATGGTCCATACCAAATCATGCAGAAGATCGGTAGTGTTGCCTACAAGCTTGAGTTGCCACCTACAACAAAGATACATCCAGTTTTTCATGTTTCTTGTTTGAAGAAGGTAATTGGGCATAATATTCCCACTCAAACAACACTTCCGAGCTGGATGAAGAAGGAGAATCATTTTGGAACCAGAGTGCATTCGTCAAACATGCAAAGTGAGGAATAGAACTATCACAGTATCTCATCCAATGGAAGAATTTACCATTGAAGATGCCACATGGGAAGATGAGGTTCATTCAAAAGAATCCAAACTTGATTAGCATTGAGGACAATGCTTCTTTGAAGGGGGCATGCTATGCTTAATATTAGTGTACAGGGTTATGAATAGTCGGCTTGTGGCTATCTTAACTCTCTATTAAGTCATATTATCATTATATATTGTTATTTAGTTGTTTAGGTCGGCCTAAGTCTTATATAGGTGTGTCTAAGTCGGCCTAGGTGATATCCTTGGCATAAATAGGTATATATAGGAGGTTGTGAGTCTTATTTCATCATCAAGTTGTGAAGTGTGTTCTCATTAGAGATATTTGGAGGTTTTCCCCTCGAAGTGGCTTGTTATTCTCAGTTATTATCAAGTATTTGCAGCATATTTCATATCATATTCTTCTATTGTGCAAGTTATTTCATAACGATGCTTAGTTGTCTTATGAGTTCCTCGTGAAATTCGAATTGACTAATTTTAATTATAATTTGATTTTCAATACATATGTCCAATTTCTTCTTTAAAAAAATGTGATACAATTGTCAATTAAGATAAGATCAAATATTAAATTTATGTATTTTCTTCACAAAGATAAAAGATAAGGTAACCAAACCCTAGTTTTGATTCTAGCGTGCATATTAAGAAAATATAACCTTGCCAAGTTCCACATCAAATGAGCCCTAGCAAGTCCAATAGACTCAACTTGGGAGACTTTCCATCCCACTCAATAATAAAACAACCACAAATAAAAAGCAATAGACCTTACGACTCCTTGAATCTTTGTTTTTTTTTACTGCAACAACATATTATAACAATGCAATTGGTTTCAATAGGACTAAAGCCAAATTTGTGATAGCTAAATCCAAGTGAACCCAACCCCAAGAGAATAAAGCCAAACCTGTAACCACGAAGTTTTGAAACGGTTATGATTCAACAACCTCTTTTAATAGAGGTCTTCATGAATTCAAAGATAAGAATATCTAAAGAAAGTTGTAAATAAAACAAATTTAAAACTGCTTTAAAAACAAAGCAAAAAAATATTGAAATTTGTTATAATTGTAAGAAATATATTTGTGTTACTACTATAAATAAATGTTCACTCTAAAAACTTAAAAAATTATTACATCACACTAAGTATTTAGTTTTAATTTATTTTAATAGAGGTCTTGTGTTTTAAATGCTTTAAAAACAAAGCAAAAAAACTAAAAATTATTGAAAAAAAACAAAAAAAATAAAATAAATACATTGAAATTTGTTATAATTATAAAAAATATATTTATGTTACTACTATAAATAAATTTTCACCATAAAAACTTAAAAATTTATTAAATAACACTAAGTATTTAGTTTTAATTTTTTTTTAATTAAATTGATTTTAAAATCTAAAAAAGCAACATTAATGCCACTTGCGTAATACGCCTCTTGACGTAACTCTCGGGTGTAATTATTTTTATTTTACTTTAATTTATCTTTTTAACATTCAAAATAAAAATAATGTATAAATATATATTATAAAATAAAAAAAACTTTATAATTATAATACGAATGATGAAATACTATTGCAATGAGAAAAAATGATGAAAATAAGTGCATTAAGAAGGATAACTCTGAAGTATTTTATATAAATAATAATGTTATATAAATATTAATTTATTATAATAATTACTATAATTAAATTAATTATAATTATTAATATTAAATTTTAGTATTAATAATAATAAAAAATGAAATCATTATAAAATTGATTATGATATAAAAAATAAGTATTTTAGAGTGAATAAGATATCAAATCGATTTAAAACCGTTTTTAAATATGTTTTAAATCTGTTTGAAAAAACGTCTACAATGAATGTAGTTATGATAGTTGCATGTCATTTGAACATCAAATTCAAACTAAAGAGTTTTTCCTTACGTTGATTTTTTTTTTTTGATGGATGCCATTGTAATATGCCTCTTGATGTAACATATGCTATATTAAGCATATCCTATTTGAAATAATAATAATTATTAGAATTAATTAGTTATGAATGGTTATTTTGAATACGTGTGATTGACATCCCTCAAGATATTATGCCACCCTTTCTCTTATATTGTTGAGAATTTGGAGATTTTATAGTGAATTATATCACTATGCATATGAGGTATTAGTGGCCATGTGGAAGTATGTAGAGTGTCTCTAGGTTTGATCTATATTATAATAGACCATTTTTGTAAGTGTTTTCATAAAATGATTCTTTATGGTATTTCCCCATGTATATATCATTAATGTGTAAAATCTATGCTTGTATAATTCTCATTTAATTTACTTATATTCTATTTATAATGATTAGTATCCTAAGATCCTAATTTCTAGCATAGTATTAGAGCCAATTAGGTTGTGATAATCATTTACAATGTGTAAATATAATTTAATTACTTATTTTATTAAGTTATGTGTATCATCATTTGTGGACATTAACAATAATATTTTTCAAAGATTTGTGAAAGGTGCAGATTCGTTTGAAAAAGCTTAGAATGATTTTGTTACCTTCTTAGATAGTTATATGGAATTTAAGTATTATTCATTCCAACAAGGTTAATTTTCATTACAAATATTTTCAATTACATATATATGTACAATCTAGTAATGTATGATCATTATTTTTCAGTATTATATTTTAAAATCTAACCACAATTTTGATATAACATGAAAAAAGATGAGATTTAGATAATTTGTGTTTGATTTCTCCCAAGGGATGATTTTTTTAGTGTTATAGACTATAATTATAATTCTTCAAACAACATAGAAAATATGTGCAAGTCTTACATTTTTTAAATATAAACATAAGTGTGTTGTTTGTTCTTGTTTTCCTTTTGGTCTAGAGGTAAAGAATGGGCCATTTATTCTTTATTCTAAGTTTTGCAATATCAAATTGTGAAGCAATATATAATTTGACCACACACATTTGTACTATTGACCAACTAAAAAAGGATAGTACTTTCCAACCATCCAATTATTAGATGATGTAAAGATCCACTAGCTTAGAAATTTTTAAAAGCCATAAAATAATATAAAAATATACTTATATCTTTATTAATTCATAATAGATTTTGAACCCATAACCAATCAATTGTTTGAAAAACTTTGATCCACCAATGTTTCCATATGTATATATTTAAAAAATTTATTCTAATTAATATAATACATATTTTAGCATATTATATAAATTATTTTTATAATTATGAAAATAATACTATATATAAAAAATTCAAAGTTTAACAAGTAAACAATAGATATGAATCATATATACACTAGATATATTATCAATTTTAAAATCCCTACAAAATAACCACATGATATTATGAATTTTTTAAATAATGCATTGGATACTATATTTGGAGTTATACTCTCTTTAATAGGTTAAGTCCTCCATATAATTCAAAGAACATGTATGTTTTTTGAAAGGGTCGAGTGCTAAATACAAGACTATATCCATACTTGATGTTAAAAAAATTTAGCAATTCACCATCTAGAAATTTCATGACTTTGTGAGTACTTTGGTACATTGATTCATCTTTCTCATCGTATGGATCTTAGGTGCCATGTATTTCCACTCAAATCACCTCTAAATGGACTCTTTCCTTCACAATTATAACAACCTTCAATTGTTTTTTGAAGATTCACCTCAATTTGAAGGAATTTATAATTTTTTAGTTTTCACCTCAATGTTGTCTTTCTAAATTCATATGAAGTAAAAGTGTTATCATGGATTCAATCATTTTTTTTTGGCTACAAATATATATGTTTGCCTATGGATCTCAATGACTACGCATTTTTTGGGTTAGATTTGACATATGTCTCTTATATTAATTTTGTTCTCAACATTGCTATATCTATTACTATTGATAGTTTCCTTAATCTATATTTAGATTATGGTATTGATGTCAATAAAATGGGGTATACTATTTGATAATGGTAAAGTATCATTTATGAACTTGAAATTATTGTAGCATCATAAATTGTCACCCTTGACAATTTCACACTAGATTTTTCTCCCTCCTATGTGCTTGGATCTAATTATGCTCTTAAATTTCCCATTTTATGATCAACTTCAGAAAGTCAAAATTAATTTGGGTTCTTATTTAATATCTATTTAACAACATAAAAATCCCCAAAATAGGTCTAGAATAGGGTGCTAACACCCATGTACAACCTATTTTGGTCCAAATTTCATATATTATTGTCAGTATTTTAACATTTATAATTTTAAATTCATTTATCAACTTTTGATAATTAATTTTGTGAAAAATAAAATTAATGCATATAAATACAAGTCTTTTTCACCATTTTAAATCCTAATGAAATCCCAGTGAAATGATTGAGCAATTGAATATACTAAAAAATAGTTTAACAATAGAATAAGTAGATTTTACAACATTTATTATTAGTCAAGATTCATATTTACAATATAACAAGTTTTCATGTGACTTTGTTCATGTTTTATGTTCATTTTTTTGTGAGTACTAACATTTGCAGGACCTTCAATCAAGCAATTGATTCTCCTTGTATAAGATGAGTACAATGACTTTGTTCCATCAAGGAAAGTAATTATGAGTGAGAAGTTGCAACACATGTCAATTTATCATTCCTTTTATTGAATTTTTCCTTTTCTTGACTAGGGGTAAGCACTTTTTACATCATCATAGCCATTATGGAGGTGGAAATGTCAAAATGGTGTTTAACTTATGCAAGCCCCTATACTTCACAACCCATTCTCTCCTCTCTTGTGTGTAGGTGATATATTTGAAATGGATTTGGGAAATGATTAAGACCTAATTGCAAGATCAAGCATTCAAGCCTCTTATGTCAACAAATTAGGGCAATTGGAATTAATCATCAACAAACAAAGTTATGAAGTTGAGTCCAAAACGAAAGAACCTATATGTTAAAGTAATCATATACTACCTAATAATTAATTAATCAAGTTAATTAATTATTAGTCTAATTTATTCTCATACACTTAAGATAAACTTAGGAGTGATTTTATGCTTTTATTAGTTGATATATTAGTAGGTCATTTTGTCTCATTGCATGAGATGTTGACACTTGTCATGATCTAATCCATTTCTCATTTAGTGTTTTTCTCTTATAAGCATTCAACCCTCATTGTATTATCACTCTTTCTCTCTTGAATTTAGTATCTTTTTCTTGTTGAGAATATTGCATATTGTTTGCATCTCTCTTACATGGAAGGTGTCTTTGTTCTTTGTTTGATCTTGTGGCTCATTTTTTTTCATAATTCTAACATGGTTGCAGCATGGATTCAACAAACCCTTCTTGATTTAGGAGGGTTTTCTTCAACAAGGGTTACAAGGCTTTAGATCTAAATTCTCCATTGCTTTTTTTTGCAATTTTTAGAGGTGGAAAATTTTTAGGTGCATTTTGACACAAAAAGGACCCCACTGTTGGATTCAGAGCTATTAAAAAGTTTAGTTTTTCCATTTGTTTGGCTTGATTTGGACTCCTAAGGTTAGATCTACAAGGGTTTTAAGTAGTTTTTTTTTTGAGATCCGGAGGGTAGCTGCAATTTTGGAGCATTTTCAACCAAAAATAACCCCATGGTTGCATTTAGGAGGCTACTTCAATGAATTTTGATATAAAATTTTCCCTATTTCATCATCGAGAGCTTTTGAGACAATTTTTTTTTCCCTAGGGGTTGCATGACCTCTGTACAACTTTGTTGGCATGAAAATCAATACAAAAATATGAAAAAGTGTGGTCCACCCCAATGTTGCCTACAGAGTAGCACCCTTGTAGTGCCCGCCTACCACTATGGTGACTGATAGTAGTACAACTTATAGCTAGTGACAATGGCTTGCCACTAACTGCCAATAGCCAGTGCTAGCCGCTAGGCATTAACCACCATGGCAGTCGCTAGTTATTTTTTTATTATTTAAAAATAAATAAAAACCCCTACTGCCACCTAACATCGTATGGCTAACAGGGGCCCAACCCTTGGGGGATTTTTTTTTCTTTTTTTTGCAAAATAAGAAGAATCGAGAAAATGACCATGACTTTTTGGTCGGGGATTGAAATTGGGTAAGCAAGATATCAATGAAAATCTAGTTCCAAGCACCATCTAATGGTGTTAGTATATTGCTTAGATTTTTCAACTCATGCATTCTATAGCCTATCAAAGTCTTGGATGTGTTGTTTTTAGTCTTGAGATCCAATCTTTTGACTTGTTTCTCCATTTTTTGTGATTCTAGCAGCGTTAGGACAATATTTTAGAGCTCTTCACATCCATCCATGCCATTTTTTAGATTTCTTGCCAAGTACATTTTATTTAGTAATTGGTGTTTTCACACTCTAGTGAATTACTTAGATGTTTTAGATCCTAGAAACCTTTCGTTTGTGTGGGATGACTTGTTTTTGGCCGTTCTATATGTATTTCCATCTTTTTTTCACGTTTGGACATTTTAATCATGTTTTATAAGCATATTTTTTTATAGATGCATTGAGATAAAGTGTCATTTTGGTGTATACTTTTTGGGGATTTTTCACATCATGTTGTGCCTTTTGTACTCACACTATGATATAAAGTGCTATGGGGGGTAGTGTACTCATTTTGTTTTACCTCACACCTTTTTCAAGTGAGTGTCCCTTCCATGAGAGCAACAAATCATGTTGATTCTTTCCGCATGTGTGTGTGCCTTTTGTTTGCACACCCTTTATATTTTTTGGTACTTTTAGTTGCATGTCCAAATGTTCTACTACATGCACTTCTTGGTTTCACATAGTTTAGTGTACTTGTCATGGCTCTCCCTTGTTAGCATTATGAGGGGGTTTCTACTGTTAGTGTCAATGCTTCCTTGATTTCACATTGGAGTGAGCTATGTATCTAGTATTTATTCCTATGTACTAGGTGGACATAGTGTACATCAAAGGTTGGTTACCCATGCATTTCAATGAGATGGAGCATTTACCATATGGACACTCTTGCATTCTTGTTTTTGGGAGGTGACCTTCTATCTTCAATTGATTAGTGTTCTTTAGACTTTTGGTACCTATGCCATCTATATCTTCAAGTTCCATATTTTTTTCCTTTTTTTCATCTAATTCGAGTAGTGTCATTGGGGGCATTCATGTAGATTCTTATCTTCTTGATCCTAATCATCATATATTTCAGAGGAGGTTCTTCATTTCAGTAGTCATCATTTGACAATTGTCTATAGCTTCTTTGTGCTTCCATGATGTTCTTCATGTTCCTATTCTTTTGTGACATTATTTTGGAGGCTTTTCAGTCCTTCATTCATCTTTCTCTCTTTTGGGGAGGAGTTTTCTACCATGTAGGGTTTTTTTCTTTTTCTCCAACTTTGAGATATCTTTTGTTTGTACATGGGTACCTCACCAAGCCTTGTTTGTTGGGACCCATTTTCTATTCTCTTTTAAATATTTTTAGCTACTCCCTAAGTTCATATTAAGAGGGGTGTTATAGTAATCATATACTAGTAGCTAATAATTAATTAATCTTTAATTAATTATTGTTCTGATTTATTTGCATACACTTAACCTAAACTTAATAGTGCTTTTATTATTTTATTAGTTGAGTCATTATTAGGTCATTCTGTCTCATTTCATGTGATGTTGACACTTGTCATGGTCTAATCCCTTTCTCATTGAGAGTTTTTCTCTTATAAGCACTCAACCCTCATTGTATTATCACTCTTTCTCTCTTGAATTCAATAGCTTTTTCTTGTTGAGAATATTGCATATTATTGTTTGCAACTCTCTTGTGTAGAAGGTGTCTTTGTTTGTTGTTTGATCATGTGGCTCATGTTTTTTTTACAATTCTAACACCATAGAATTTGATTGTATAAAATCTAGTTTTTGGTTCCTATTCTAGTGTCCTAGCATCTCTATCTAGCCAATTTGAGTCCAAATTCATATGATTTGGGCTCCTTTGTCTCTACACTATTATTTTGTAATTCATTGTTGTGTTTCAATTCTATATATTTTTTGTAATTGCATCAGTTTATTGTAGCTTCATAGTTGACCTAAACATACATTTGCATCATCAAATCAAATTATTCCTTACTCAACATCAAATCTCAATCTCCCTCAATGAAAGAACCAAAACCTTGATCCACCATTCTGGCTCTTCCATTGAGGTTAGTAGACAAGTGGGTGTTTGTTTTATCATTTTTGGTTCCTTCCTAATCTAATGTAGTAGAAAGTGTTATTTAAGCCCTAAATCCCTTTTTCCCAAATCATATTTTGTGAACCCAATGCTTGTTACATTTTAAAAACCTTATATAATCTTTAATTTGTCATTGCAAAACCTTATATAATATTAATTTTGCATGCTATCATCTTGTAATGTATCACTAGGTAAATAATATTAGAGAATCCATAGAACTAATATGAGATGTATTATCTACATAACTAACATGAAATGTAAAATATTGATCCTCACATGGTATATCATCATGTATAAAACATAGTATCACATATATACCATTATTTTTAAATTTATCTCAAGGTGACCTATGAATTATCAAAATAGCATTACTCTAGAGTATTAGGCATATGGATATCATGACATGCAAGACGAATATCATCATATGGTGCTACAACATCATGTATATGCGAATTCATTATGTATATAGGTTAAAATTCATAAATAATATAATGTGAAGCCTCATTGGGTGCATACTCCTTAAGGTGGTTATATGATCACAATGGGCCAAACAATACCCTTGAGTGACAATGTAAAAGTTAAAGTAGACCTACATAACTTCACATGAAATAATAAATGAGTTATCTACATAATTTGAAGAAAAGTTAGTAATAAAAGTTATAGTAAATTAAATGTAATTTTTGGATTGTTATTTTCTTAATGTTAATTTAATTTGGTGAAAATTGAATATTTCAAGTAGGCACTACTAATTTTTAAAAAGAAAATAAAAAAGGTATAATTTCAATGAGCCTAATTATGAGAATATATATATACACTGTATATATATGTATAAGACACATGCTCACAGATGAGTGGATAGAGTGATGCATATTTTTATGATTCTTTTAATAAATAAATACTTATTTAATATTTTGTTATCGTAAATTTTTTAAAAATATTAAAAAATTCAACCAACCTAAGTTGGTAAAAAAATGACTCATTTTCTTTTTGAAACTTGTTGTCAATGAAGTCTATAGTGTGATCATATTTGATATTTGAAAACAAATAAATTTGAAGTTATGGATACTTTTCATTATTAGAAAATTAATATTAGATATCTATTTAAATTATAATGGTATATATTGAATTTTTTTTGAGATATGATTTTTTCGTTCTATCAATTTTTAATTAAAAAAGTCTATTAGCATCAAGGGTGAAGTCAAGGAAAATCTATGAAGACCTACTAGCTTGTGATTTGCATGAAAAAGGTGAGCTTGGGACTCCCAAGCCTAATTTCAATGTTATCCTAAGGAAGTTTTTGAGGATTATTTTGAATAGGAGAACATATTTACTTATTCAAGATCTATTTTTCAAATTATATATCCATTTTGAATTGAAACTATTGATTCCAAAAATTGGAAAGGTAACAACCTTTAGGGGAAACTCAGTCAATGGGGGACCAATTGCACTAAACTGAGTAACCTCCAGGTTTTAAAGAAGTTAGCTTCTTCTGTAATTGGGGGTTTGGAAAGGGAAAAGGAAAAAAATAAAAAATAAAAGATCTAACTAAGGCGACGAGCCAAGATTTAGATATAAGACATGATAAATCTATCTTTTGGATACAATTTAAGGGTCTGCTCAACAATTTGCTATGTCCTAGAATGATATAAATCAAAGATTGAAGCCTAAACAATTCATTCAATGACATAAAATAATTTTTGTACACATTTACTAAAAAGAGGAGTCAAAGACATGATCTAAACCAGCAAACTTGCATTAAAATTATAGAAGTTCTGCAAATGAACCATTCAAGACAATAATGACACAGCATAAAGTTTATCAAATAGCTTTAAGAAAATAGAAAGGTCAAACAATGGCACAGTCTATGAGTTCTTTTGCAATAATCTAAAAAATAGTAAAAGGCCTAGTCTTTCTAAAATTTTTGTACCTTATGGAGCTCATTTTATGAAGCAAGAAGCAGTATATATAGTCAACATTCCCACCGCCTGGCGATAAGTAACTGAAAATATTTTGTATCCTGAGCAATGATGTGGAAGCAATGATTCCCCTCAGTCGTTGTAACATAAAATATTCAGGCCATGGCATGCGGTCGCTCCCCAGCCAGATGCATCCCCTACGAATGATGGTAGTGGTCCCAAAAAATTCTCGTGTAGACAAGTATCACCTCCTAGTGGAGGCAGTTAGAACACGCGACAACATATCTCAGCTTGTAATTCACTCCATCCTTCCTTTCGGTTGAAAACCCACCAAAGAGATGTGTAGCGGAATTTCACAACCCATAATTTGTTCCTCCCTTTCTCCATTGTAGGCCTACATGGCGAAGACATGTGGAAGTGTTCTTTTCTATTGGTGCCAACTATGGAGTCTGCCAAAGTGTATGCAGACCTGTGAAGGCTATGTGGCACGCAAATAGGGCCTGACTCAAAAGTGAAGGGAAGCAACCTTCAAGTGTGTGTGGTGATGACACATGGAAGCATGGCAGGGGCTAGTTGAAAAGAAAAAGGAAGAATCCCTTTAGAGAGTTGAGCGTATAGGTGGAAAAAACTAGTGGTCTTCATAAAAAATGTGTCAACGATGTTCAAACAATTTTGGCACAACCCAGTACTTAGAAAAATAAAATAAAACACCCAAAGGGAGCTTGATGAATTTCACATTCACAACTTTTGGCGACAACCAAGGGAATTTCACTTGTAGAACGAGGAACCCAAAATTTTCTCTAAGTTGTAGAATATAGCCCTCATCCATTGGGCGATGAAATCAGAGCTTAGAAAGAGTGGCCTACAAAGGTAGCCAATCAGCCTCAGATGGTCTCGATATGTCTCACAAATTCCCTTGTGCTCCGCTTAGATTGATCATTTCTTTATAAGGCAACATCGTAAGTAAACAGGCCCCAAACTCAAATTGGAAGAGCAATTGCGAAATTAGATGAATGATACCTTCAATATTTATTGCATGTCATAGGGGGTTGGTTGAAGCTCTAGAAAGCAATTGCATCTTGTTGCTTCTCTTCAATCTTCACTTCCATTTTCTCTACTGAGGCCACTGACTCATCTGCAAGGAACGAGGAGGGTAGGCCCATCTCAGTTAGTTGGGAGAAATTTTCCTACATGCCATCCATAGTCTAGCTCAAAGTGGTTGTGCATGCGTTAGCACAAAGGATGACTGAGTGGCAATGGAAGAATTTTTTCACCTTATGGTAGTAGCCTTCTGATCCTCAATCCTTGTGATTGATAGGTCCTCATTTGAGACCATGTATAGCTTATTTAGCAATCTTCTTGCCTCAGGAACCCTTTCTGTGATAAATTGCAAGAACCGCTCAATGGCTCAGTAGACCTCCTGGCTCAAGCTTGTTGCCTGTGACATGAATTGGAGTGTCGGGTGTACTGTCAAGCAGAAGGCCTTGAAATTTTCCTAGTACAAAACATATAGATGTTGAACCACTGAAATGAGGTCTGGATTGGCAGTAGGGGCTTGGGGAGCACTCTTTAGAAGGGAAATCTCTGCATCTTTCAAGTCAACATCTTGTGTTAGTTCCACCAAGGGACTGGATATGACTCAATTCTTTAGACCAATTCTCCTTGGCTCGGTTGTGCTTTTCTGATGTTGTTTCAAGAGAAGAATTCATCTCCTAGAGCTCCTTTTCCATTTGGGCCTATTGGCCCTCAAATTTTGCATCCTTATGTTGTATCTTTTTCTCATATTGAGCACGTTGATGTTTAAGATCTTTCTCTTTTTTCTTTATCCCTTGCTCTGGTAGGGTCAATTGGCTTTGATATTCTTGGTTCCTTCACCACAACACTTCAACTAGGGTGGGGTCAATAGGTTGGGACTTCTCAAGTTCCTCCTGGATTTTGTTTTTCTCTACCTCTGTTGCCTACACTTTCTTTGATAAGCATTTAATTTTTGCTTCTAGCAATTTCTCCCTCTTTTGCAAGAAATCAACCCTTTCCTTCACAAGCTTAAGTTCCTCATCTTTATTTCTTAGTTGGTGGAAAAACCTAAGGAAATTAGTTGTCACCACCCATTGTGTTTCTTCCATGAGATCTACCTTGTCTTGTGGCCAGGCTACTCTCAGATCAAGTCCCATGGCATACATGTTCTAATCATCTGACAACATTTCCCCTTGTGGTTTGACAACATTCGAGTACATGGTTGTAAAGTTTAGCGTTTGTTGAGATTTTTTGTAAATCATAAGCACCTTTGGCTCCGTTGGCTTCTTCTCATCCTTAGCCTTTTTCTTCTTCATTATGAGAGCTCATGCTTGTTTTGTAGCATCACCTTGTGCTATGAATTGTCGTAGCGACTGAACTAGCCCACATACAAAAGGTTCCCCATGAGGTAAGGAAAAGGGAACGTAATTGTAGCAGGCCTAGGAATTTTCCTCTTTGTGAAATTGAAAATTTGTAGGGAGAAATTAGGAATTTTCCAAAATTAAATTTGTGAACCAGTGGGAGGGCTCATCGGGTTTTGTGGTGATGGAGTAGTCATTGTAGAGTCCATTTGTTGGGAAAAGTGGATTGGACCCGAGGTAATAGAAGCAATAGGAGTACCAATGGTGGTTGAGCTTGCAGAAAGTGAGGTGAGAAGAGATTGGGTAGCGGTGGTTGGTGTAAGGGTTCATGGAGGCATCAAGATAAACAACCTCACTTGGGCAAACTGGGAGAAACCTCCTGTAGCCATTGTGGTAGAGGTGGAAAAGGAAGGTCCAACAATTGTAGTGAGGGGCATCATGGAAATAGTAGAGGCTACTAAAGATTGAGAAGAGAAGAGGAAGTGAACATCACTTGTTGACTGGATGATAGCAATCCATGGCTTATCATTGGCTCTTCGCTTACTTCAAGATCTTAGCTTGTGGTAGGTTCTTGTGAACTTTCTCTGATAAATTTTTTGTGCGCTGTCGTTTAGTGGGCAGGGATTCCTCCACCTCCACAGTCTCTGACTATTGTTTTAGGGACACTCTTGTTGTTTTCATAGCCTGGGTGAGTGTCTACGAGGCTCTCAATATGTTCATTCACACATTTGAAGCAACATAGGTAGGCTTCTATGTCACTTTTCTCTTTAGCTGAGCAGAGGTCGTCAAAATTTCTGCTTCTTCCTCTGTAGTTGTTTTGGAATCCTCATCGGAGTCATCACCCTTGTCATTGCTTGGGTCAAAATCCAGATGCCCATCATCCCACAACTTGTCAAATTGGTCATCCAACTTCACACTTCGATACAAGGAATCCAGTTGCTTGGTCTCCTAGCAATACACCCAGAAATCTCTAATTCTTTCCATGCTCCATTCTTCTTCTTTTGATAACTTGTTGTACAGGGTGGCTCCCATTTTTTGCTTCTCATTGTACGCTACAATGAAGTAGAAAATATGCCATGGCTACCTATTTTTTGTCTATAGGAATGTAAATTAGGTCAACCAATAATTCATCTTGATCCTCCGAAAGGTTGCACCTTTTTTCCTAGTAAGGCCAAGGGTTGTGCGTTACCCTGATATGCTCATTTGGTATGTCATTGAAAGCATTGTAATTCCATTTGTCATAGATCATTACCAATCCTAGATGATCTAGCTTATCCTACAACAATAGGTGCATCTACTTTTTCTTCATGGCCACTATTTTAAAGCTTATCGGGCAAATGAAAAATCCCTTCCTTGTTGGTCTTTCCTTTGTAGAAGGTAATATCAATAATTGATGCCTGCCAAAACATTTGAGGGATAACACTCGATTTGTAACACATTCTGCAAGCCGGAATGGTTCCCCGGTGAAGCCTCGCAACCGAATGAACATTAAATCCACTCTAAAACACTAGTCGCATTTGGGAATGAAGTTCTGCATATGCCATGCCTGCTCCTTGGTGACCCAGTCAATACCATCATCTCCTTTCAAATCTTGCAAAATCGGAGTCAAGAAATAATATGAAAATGCATAATAATCGTAAGTAGAGGAGAGGAGAGGATTCCACACAAAAACTGGATTTCTTTTTCCTTTTTCATTAAAAAAACCAACTTCACACGCTTATTGAAGAAATTAGGGTTCTGATGCAAAAACATATGGGAAATAAACTTGAACTTCTATTGTGTCTAGTAATCCTTTATTTTCCTTATCATCCCATCAATGAGGAATTGTGCAAAATCATACCAAAAGAAAGAGTGTTGTCTGTGAAACTGGAATCCTAGGCCCAACTAGAACTTGTGCACATCCTTTTTGGTCTCCAAGCCGCAAACAAATTTCAACATTGAGAAGGCCTCTTGCAAGTCTATGGGGAAATCATTGTGCGATGCCAAAAACTTTGGTGGCTTCCCGTGATCTGCCTCAATCCTTTTGGTTTCTTTGTTATAAAAGTCTAGAGCCTTTTTCCTTCCTTTCCATATGTTTTCCCCCTTTGTAGGAGTTAATTCCTCTATCTCTTATTTTCTATAGCTTTGGTCAAGGATGCACAACATATTCCAGATAGCTCCTGGGTAGATATTAACCTTCGATATTCGGCCCTTGATAGTGTTTTTGTTTAGGTTGAAATGTTTGATGGTTGTGTTGACTAGCTCTAGGAAATAGTGCACAAATGACACCATATATTGTGGGAGCCTATTGAGCCATATCTTCTATGCCAATGATGATGAGTTGGTGTATTTCTTCATCCTTTCGCAGGCTGTCTCTCTCAAGGACTTAGGGTTCTTTACAAGAATGGGATCATGAATATTATCCCAGCCCTCTTGGATTTAGGCCTGGTTTCTATAGATTTTGGGCTTGTCTAGGACCCATGTATTTAGCCACTCTGGCTTATTTGGTATACCAGGTATAGCATAAGAAACATCTTCAAAGACATAGACAACTAGTGCTACACGCATAGCATCAAACAAGCCCTGCGTTGCCTCTCCCTATGCCTCTTTTTGTGAACTTTTTGTCATTTTTCCCTTTGCTGGAAGCTTTTGCTTAGCTCAAAAATTTTGCAATTTTCCTCGACACGGCACTGCACTAAAAATTTATTTTGCTCTGAGTAGCGTGTTCAAAAATCTTTTACAATACTTAGCACCCACATGCAATACTTGCTATCTTTTCTCAGGGTGGTAGATGATAGTTTCCTTTTTGCATTTAATTCGGCATGTACTACCAACCTTTTGGCTTGTGTGAAATGAATTACTTTCCATTTTGGAATGACAAGAATTCATTATTACAATTGGTAATCATGTTGTACAGTGCAATTTCCTTGGAACTTGAGCTAACAATTTGCTAGCGGCTTAGGTGTTCGCATGCGTTAGCAATTAATATCCCAAAAGGAATGATTAAGCCAAAGATGCAATCAACGTTTGAAAAGATATGGGTTCTACTTTTGAATTTTCAAAACACCTAGAAAATGACACCTCGGTATTTGGTTGTACAAAATACCACCGGTTACTACCACCATCTTAAGCTAATTAATTAGCCCTTATTAATCTTGCACACAACAAGCCATACTTAGGAGATGCAACTGGGTGGGAAATTCGAGCAAGCCCTAATATGATCTTCAAATGGGTACTTGATTACATCACAATAATGGTATGCAAATTACCTCGTTTATCCTAAATTTTTCTATAAATAGGCACTTAGGTAGTAGCAAAATCATGCTTAGCAATTGAGTAGAATTGGTAATAGGTAATTGGCTTAGCATTTAGCAGTTGCGTAGAATTTCCATAGGCTAGACTTAGGCAGTTTGCAAAGATAGTTTTAAGATAGTTGCAGAGCACTTGCCACCATGAACACCCCAATTAGGCTAGTTTCTCATAAATCCTAGACAACATTCCTAAGCGAGATTTCAACAAGGCACCTTAATAGGATGACAAAAAAAAGCATTCATTGGCTATCATAGCCATGAAATGGGTTCTGAGACATGGCTACCTTGAATACGAAGATAAATACTGATTTAACACTTATGTGTGCTTGTACTTCATCACCTCTATGCTTGACATTGCAATTCCCAAGCCACTGGTTTTGCGTCTAGTCAAAGAGATTTTTCCAAAGAAATACTTGAACAACCTCAAAGAGGTATTGGTGAACACTGCATTCAGACTGGGCTTGCCAACAACAAGCAACCTTAGGAGATAGATCGAAGAAGATGCAGTCGTATTGTGGATGTCATTCCTGAGTGGTTTCTGCCTTTAGTTGTAGGATGAGCACCACCAAAGGGTCACTCATGCTGGTCACTTCCTCTTCCACATGTACAATGTGGCGGCATTCTATGAAATCAATTGGCACATAGAATTCAGGAACTTGGTGTTCCCTCTGTTGCTTTCCATTGCTCTTGTGGACGTCACTGATGTTGTTGGTGATGCCCTTGTTGACAAGGAAATTATGGATGTTGTTGTTGATGCATCTATTTCTCCCGCACATGTCATAGACTGAACATTTCTCTATTTTTTATTTTGCTTTAAATACTTATTAGCATTCAATCTATTTTTTGTATATATGCTTGAAAAGGCTTTACCATAGCATATATGAAAGAGAAAGTAGAATATAGCTATATACTTTAGCAGTGTGGCTTTAGAGCCATTGTGAAAGTGAAAATTAAAGAATATGTGTATATAATGAAGATATAAATTTATATAATCATTTTGTCTCCTTTTCTTTATGATTCTGCAATGTGGGTTATTTTTTCTTTTCTAGCATATATGTGTTCATTTCAATTTTATATGTGGGTGCTTGATCTTTCCATCTTTTGAGACATAATTTATTTTTCCCTGCTCTTTGCAATAATGGGTTTGTGTTTACTTCTTCGAACCAAAGAATTAATAAAAGACCAGCCAACAAAAACAAAAGGGAAAGAAAGAAAAAATCACTATTAACATATTTACATTGGTGGGATGAGCACACTTAATTAAATTACTTAAGGTTCAAATTTTGTTGACCGAATTCCTAGTGCTTCTGGCTCCATATTTTCTAACTCAAATGCATTATGCTCCTTGCATCAAATTATTTTGAATGGAACTTCCCAAAGGTTGTCAAACTTTTCGTGTTGACCAGCTGGCTTCACAACCCCCTCATTAAATTTTAGCACTAAGTCCCCACACTTTAGACCTTGGTCGGATGCTTTCTTGTCAAACCACCATTTAACCACTTGCTGGCGGTTAGTTATGGATATTAGGGACTTTTCTCTATTTTCTTGTACTTCCAGCAACTCAGCCAACCAAATATCCATGGTGTTGTTTTTCTCTACCTCGAGGGATTTCAGCAATTGCAGTGTCTGAATCTCCATGGACATACGAAATACCGCCTCTTTTCCATATCTAGCTCATACGGCGAAGTATTCAGGAATTTCTTAGGGGTTATGCAGTCTACCCATAGTGGTGCCAGAAGGTTTTTACGCTATTCTTTTTGGTGCTCCAACCCAATCCTTTTGAGGAGTTGAAATAGATTCTTGTTTGTTGACTTGGCTAGGCTGTTCCCCTGTGAGTAGTAGTTTGATAATGTTTTTAGGAATATACCATGCGTAAGTGTGAATTGACATACCTTAAAGCTTAGGAAAGCCTTGGAATTTTCTCAAATGATGGTTTTGGGCGGGCCGTATCTCATCACCAGTTCCTCGAGGAAGTCCATTATCTCTACATTCATTGCATTCTTCATGGGCATGACTTTGTTCCACCTGGTGAAGTAGTTTGTGGCCATTAAGATCCACTTGTGTTCAGCACTGGAAGCAGGATTGATCATCTCAATGAAGTCAAATCCCCATTGCACAAATGGCTCATCAACCACTCTTAGATTGTGAGGCATCACAAAATTATTTATTCTTCCTTTGAAGAACTAGCATTCCTTGCAAGTTTTTACCAAGGATTAGGAGTCATTGAATAGGGTTGGCCAAAAGTAGCCTGTGAACATGATTTTGATGGAAATGATCTTAGTGGAGAAGTGCCCGCCCACGACACTACTATGGAAAGTGTCAAGGATTCTTTTTTCTTGCTCCGTGGTGACACACTGCAACAACACGTCGTTGAAGTTCCTTTTGAGAAGGACCCCCTTGATGAGCACATACCCATTGTTCTATAGTCGGTAGAATCTTCTCTTCTGACAAGGAAGGCCTTGAGGATATTTTCCCATGTGCATAAATATCACTCTGTCCACTAACCAACAACTTTCAGACTCTGACTCATTCATTAGAACTAGCTCCGGTTGCTCTTCTTTAGTGACCATTTCTTCATCGTGTGCAAGATATTCACATAGTCCTCTTCCTTGAACAGTCTTTGTAGGCTTGACTTCAATGTTGTACTCAAGGATCTTGGTAATCCAATTGGCTCTTTTCTTGGGTATTTTTCCTTCTATGATGTATTCACACACACTAGAATGCGCAACATAAATAATCACCTTATTGCAAGATATTAGGTGGTGGAACTTCTTGAGTCCCTTTACTATTGTGAATGCTTGCTTCTCAACAAAGTTGTAGTTTGTCTCATATTCTTTCAGGGTTTGGGAGTGAAATGCTATCGGGTGTTCTCCCTTTCCCTCATCATCTTTATGAGCTAAGATAGTAGCAATGTTTGATTTGCTACTGAATACATACATTATGAATTCCTTCGATATGTCTAGGTTGACCAACATAGGAGTTGAGGAAATAATATCCTTAACTTTCTCAACGGATTCTCTAGCTTCTTTTTTCCATTTGAATGTTTTATCCTTTTTCAGTATTAGGGTGATTGGCCTAATTATTCTTACAAAATCAAAAATAAATTTGCTAACAAAATTTACCTTTCCTAAGAAGGATTGGACGTCTTTCTTGTTGACCGAAAGGGAGAGCTCTTTGATTGCTTTCACCCGCTTTAGATCGATTGAAATTCCTTCTTTGGACACTACATGTCCCAATAGCTTGCCTTGTGGTACTCTAAAGACACATTTTTTTGGGTTCAGGGATACCTCGAACTCCTGGAATTTTTTGAAAACCATCTCAAGGTGGTCGAAATGATCATCCTTGGACTTGGAGAACATAGTAAGATCATCCATATAGATTAGGATAATCTTATTGATTAGCTTGTTGAAAGCAATATCCATTGCCTGTTGGAAGGTGGCCCTACATTTGAAAGGTCAAAAGGAATCTTAGCGTATGTGAACGTTCCCCACTTAGTAGTGAACGTCATTTTATGTTGGTCCTCCTCTTTGACCCAGATTTGGTTGTAACTAAAGAAACCATCTAGTAGGGAAAACATCTTCGATCCTGCCACTGTTTGCAGGATTGGCTCCATAGAAGGTAGCAAGTAGTGATCCTTTAGGGATGCTCTGTTCAGGTCCCGAAAGTCCACACATAGGTGGATATATTTTTTCTTCTTTTAGACTGAGACTAGGTTGGATACCCATGTGCTACACTTGATTGAGAAGACAATCTATGACTGGATTAGCTTTGTTAGCTCTTGCACAACTAGTGCTTCAATCTTGGGATTCACTAGCCTTTGTTTTTGGCAGACTAGTTTTGCACCTTCCACCAGCTCTATTGTGTGCTGGATGATATCAGGATCATATCCCCTGAGGTCATTGTATGACCAGGCCACCACTCCTTCATACTTTTCATAGAAGTCGATGAGCCTTTCTTTATCATGGTGTGGGACATCTTTCCCAACTTTGAGTTTTCTCCCATCTCCAACCTGAAGATCCTCATAGTCACCTTTTTTTGCTACAAAATTCTTCTTGTCGTTCCTTGCATCATCACAGTTGAATAGGTTTTCGAGAGTGACCAATCCTTTCAAAAGCTTGTTGTACTTCAATTGGATGATTTGGCTGTCATAGGCCTCAACGGTCTTCAATTGGAGTTGTTCAAAAAATTCTCCCGACTGCTAGATGAATGAGGCAATATGTTCATCACTGTCGAACACTTGCAAACTTTGATCATTTACTAGAATTGTTAGTCAGACTATCACTCATACAAAGTGCTTGTTGTAAATTAGGTCAGAGGTAGGGTCAAACTGGGATCTGATTGTTGTCATGTGGTCTGCATCACAATTTTGTTCTCTGGGCACCGTTTGGATGTTGAACGCTTCAAAACCCTCAATTAGGTCCTTGGACTTGATTGAATACTAGTTGAAAATCTTTGAACACCATTAGTTTCTTGATACCCATTCACTTTACAAGGCTTAAACCTTGCATTAATCCTTCGTATTCAACTTCATTGTTCAAACAAGCAAACTATAAGTGGAAAGATCTTAGTGTATTTTTGTTGTGTGGGGATATCAAACATATCCTGGCTCCTGCGCTTACTATGCATCTTGCTCCATCAAAGTGTAGTTTCCATAGCTTTGAAGCTTGATCACTTTCAGGTTCTTTGATGACCTTCGGGAGTAACTGATCTTCATCATAGATGACATAGGTTCCCAAACCAATAGCATGGTAGTTTTCAAAAAGATCAGTGTCTATATGTTCTCTCAAGAGAGCATCTTCCTGATCAGTCCAATCTCCAGTCACTTTTTCATCTTCTAGCAACTCAGTGCAATACATTTCTTGCTTGATGATAGAGATATGAGTGGCCTCAAAATTGATCATGGATTCATCAGCCACATGTTCTAAATGTAGAGGTTCAAAGACTATCTTCATTTTTGCACCATGCTTGGTTATGAGGATCATATGTGAGCAATCTAGAGAAAGGTATTCGCCTACCTTTGAAGTGAATTCTCAGGATAGACAAAGGATGAACATGGGGGGAGCATCTATGATCACAGTATCTTGTGGAATTGTGATACCAGGGAGGGAAAATAGGTTCAAGGGAACGTCTTTGATGAGACTAATATTTATTACCTTATTTCCATCAAGTTGCATAACCCCTCTTTTTAAAGGTTCATAGTTGAACCCTAAAGCTTTAGCTATCAGTTTCGACATAACTGTGGTGCTAGTGCCGGAGTCGATCATGGAATTGTGCAACAATTTATTCCCCACTATGAGTGTTAGGAAAAAGGTTTAGGCTATGACTTATCTTTAACCTCGGAAGAGGCTACCTCCATGCCATTTGTGAGAACTTTAGCTGGAGGTGATGGATTGATGGCCTTTCCCTTGAGCAACTGCTTCATTGGCTTTGTGCTCACGTCCTCTTTGAGGGCCTTCTTCAACAATGTCTTTTACTCCCTGATAGCTAATATATCTCAAAGAGACACATTAGTGGATGATTTTTTCAATTTTTCCACCACATTGAAGGGTGGCGGATTTGGAAGCTTTTTCTCCCTAGCTCTAGTTACAACAATTTCCTTCTGTAATGTACATTGTTGTATCACTGCAAAGATGTCGGGTGTTTGGTCAAAAGAACTTTTGGTTTGTGGACTGACTGGTTGTGGGATGACTGGTTCACCCGTGAATCTCCTTTTCGAGCAAGTGTTGTAATCGGACTGCATATTTTGTGTTTTTGATAGGGATGCATCGTTGGAAAACACAAACTCTTCTTCCATCCATGAGAAGAGTGTGTGATCGAGAGTGATGTCTATTTCTTGCTCTAGGGACATCCCTTGCATTTTCTTGGTAAGCACTACATTTTCCATTAGGGAGAGGCATATGCATAACCTCTGTGGTCTGAAGTTGCACCTTGGTTGCATTTCTCTACCACCTTTTGTTATAGATTACTGCACATGAAATTCCAGGGCATATGCGTGTTGCCACGTGGGAAGCACCAAGGGTTGATGTCATCCACCAAATTATTCTTCCCCATTGTTAGTTGTTGACTTTAGCTTAGGTTGGAACTCTATAATGGAGAAGGCACGGGTACTATTTGATTAGTAGTTTGTGTCTTTGTGCCTCCATGGAACTGGTTTTGTTGGTAAGAAGACTTTTTTCCTTGATAATTCTAGTAGTTTGGCCTTGGAGGGGCAACCTAATTCTACTTGATGACCATTATTTCATTGGTGATGGTCCATAACATTTCTTTGTACTTGCTCATTTCCTCTTTGGAAAATCCAAATGTAGAAGTGACATTTTGTGGCACATTCAGATATGTATACATTGATTGAGGAGGAGGTGACACACTAGTAGATGGCATCACTTGAGCAAGAGCTAATATTTCTGAAAACATGGGTATGATGGGTTGGGGTGGCAACTTCCCGACATCTATCAAGTTGTTCTTCACCCTGATAGTGATGTTGTATGCATTCGGTAAAGTAGTTCCACCAAAGGACTAGATCATCATCGAGATGTCGACGTTGATAGATTTCAAGTAGAACATGAATGCTAGCTCAACCGTCGGGAAAATAGCAACTTGTATTCTCTTCCAAGTTATATGGAATCGGGCATTGCAATTAGTCATGGCTTCATATGGGGCCCGCTTTATGATTGATAGTTGGTGATATAGTGAGGACCGGTCTCCATCATTCAAAAATATTTCATAGAAAGGATCTTCAAGCTGATTCAAGGTCCTGATAGTGTTGGCTTGTAGAGTGCGGTACCAATCCAACACACTGCTTCTAAAAGAGGCTGCAAGAAACCTTAGCACTATATTTTGTGTGGTAATTCCATGCACCACACATACATCCACCACATCTTGCAAATTTTCGGTGGGTGTCCTTGATCCATCTCCAATAAATTTAGGTATAGCTTTTAAATTAGATAAAGGAATAGGGTCCCAAACTGTAGGTGCTACTGGTGCTATGAGGGGACTTCTGGCATCTCATGTCACATAATTTCTATTAGCACCTGGCGACATGGCTAGCAGAAGGGGTGGAGGAAGTGGAACACTCACTATCTAGGTTGTGGTCTGTATTATTCCTAGTGGTGGCACTAGTAAACTAGGGTTATTTGTTGTCTGAGATCTAGTAACAGGCCAATGGCTCATACACCCTTTTCAAAGTTAGATTCATTTAAGCTCAGTCCTACTGGGCATGCCAGAAAAAAGAAACCGTTGATGCCAAAAATTGGCAAGGTAACAACCTTTATGGGAAACTTAGTCAATGGGGGACCAATTGTGCTAAACTGAGTAACATCCAAGTTTTTAAAGAAGACAACTTCTTCTATAATCGGGGGTTTGGAAAGGGAAAAGGAAATAAATATAAAAATAAAACATCTAACTAAGGCGATGTGCCAAGATTTAGATATAAGGCACAATAAATCTATATTTTTGATACAATTTAAGGGACTGCTCAACAATTTTCTATGTCCAAGAATGACAAAATTCAAAGATTGAAGCCTAAACAATTCATTCAATGACATAAAATAATTTTCATACACATTTACTGAAAAGAGGAGTCAAAGACATGATCTAAACCAACAAACTTGCATTTTAATTATAGAAGTTCAACAAATGAACCATTCAAGACAATAATTCCACAGTATAAATTTTATCAAATAACTTTAAGAAAATAGAAAGTTCGAACAATGGCATAGTCTGTGAGTTCTTTTACAATAATCTAAATAATAGTAAAAGGCCTAGTCTTTCTAAAAATCATGTATCTTCTGGAACTCGTTTTCTAAAGCAAGAAGTAATATATATAGTCAACATTCCCACTACCTAGCAAGCAGTAACTGAAAATATTTTGTATCCTAAGCAATGATGTAGCACCAATGATTCCCCTCAACCATTGTAACAGAAAAGATTCGTGCCATTGCATGCAATCACTCCCCACCCAGATGCATCCCCTGTGAATGATGGTAGTCATCCCAAAAAATTCTCATGCAGACAAGTGTCGCCTCCCAATGGAGGTAGTTAGAACACTCAGGAGCATATCTCATCCTATAATTCACTATATCCTTCCTTTCGGTAGAAAACCTTCTGAAGAGACGCGTGGTAGCATTTTACAGCCTATAATTCGTTTCTCCCTTTCTCCACTATAGGCCTGCATTGGGAAGACACATGGAAGTGTTTCTTTCTATCTATGCTAAATATGGGGTATTTTGAAGTGTATGCAGGTGAAGGCTACATGGCACACAGATGGGGCCTGACTCAAAAGTGAAAGGAAGCAGCCTTCAAGTGTGCACAGTGATGACACATGGAATTATGGCAAGGGTTGATTGAAAAGTGAAGGGAAGAATCCTTTCGGAGAGCGTTGAGCGAATAGGTGGTAAAAATCGATGGTCTTCATAAAAAATGTGTTGAAAATGTTCAAACAATTGAGGTGCATGTCGATACTTGGAAAATAAAATAAAACACCCGAAGGGAGCTTGATGAATTTCACATTCATAGAAACCAAACAAAAAAAGTGTTTAAATACAATGTTGGATAATACTTTCCTATGATTTTGGCCATTTTTACCACTATTTAGCCAATTATGGTCTTACACTCATTAATATCACTAGTCATGGGAGATATATGATTAATATTATCTCATGGAAAATTTCAATATGAGTGAATTTAAAACAAAATGATAAGTGCTAACCAACTCTATGTTGTGTTATGGAGACCAATCAGACTCGGATAAAATCTTCATCTTTATCTTATTTTATTTTATTTATTGCACTTATTAAATATTTATGCTACACTTGTATCTAAAAGGTGGTTACAAACAAATATTAAATGTTGGAAGTGATTAGTTACAATATATTTTATTATAAAGTCAAAAGACAACCAAATTTTTTAAATGTAGTCACCCAAAGAAAATGTTTTATTGGGTACATGAGGCACAACCAATGGTCACACTTCATTGGTAATTAATGTGACATGTGTGGGAGCATATTAGAACACTCAGGGATGAGTTTTGAGAGTAGTTGGTAATGATAAACATTAGCAGAAATTTGTAGAGTAGTGGCTGAAAAAACACAGGAAGCATCGTGGGTACCCGTAGCAATGGTTGTATAAAAACAAGTGAAAAACACGATGAAAAATGTTGCTACATGTTGCATATGTTGCATGCATTATAAAGGTTATTTACTAGAATTTTAATATATATTGGACCCTATGTTGGTGGATGTAGCTTGGTTTTGGGTGAAACACATTAAATCTTTGCATTCTTCTTTTGTTGTCCAGAATTTGTGTGTTTTATTTCTATATTTTATTAATAAAATCTACATTTAAATGATTGAAATATACCTTATAACCCTAACAAGTGGTATCAAAGTGATTTGTGTTCAATTATCTTTGCAGGAAGGTCTCACGGTTGAGTGGGAGTTATGGCAACCAAGGGTAAGTTAAAGGTAGACAAATTCAATGGGCATAACTTTCAATTATGGAAGATGCAGATGGAGGGCTATCTTTATCAGAAGGATTTATAACAGCCATTTTAATGAAAAGCCAAGAAACCCCTATCTATGTCTGATGAGGATTGGGATATTCTGGATAGAAAGGAACTTTTTAGTATTTATTTATGCTTGTCACAATCGATGGTGTTTAATATTTGAAAAGAAAAGACAACTGGAGATTTGATGAAGACCTAGTGAAGTTATATGAAAATCCTTCTTCTTCGAATAAGTTATTTCTAATGAAGCATTTATTTAATATGAAAATGGTAGAAGGTGGTTCAGTTGTAGATCATTTAAATGAGTTTAACACAGTTACTAGTCAATTAACTTTTGTAAATGTAAACTTTGATGAAGAAGTTAGGGCTCTTTTAATTTTGTGTTTTTTGCTTGAAAGTTGGAATAGCTTGGTAATGGCAGTTAGTAATTCTATTTATGGTTCAAATATGCTGAAATTTGATGATGTTGGTGTTATTTTGACTAAGGAAATTTGTAGGAAAAGCTCAAGTAGTACATCCACATCAGGAAGTGTTTTGAATGCAGAAAGTAGAGGCAGAACAAATGAGAGAGGAAAATATTATGGAGACTATGGTAAGTCACGAGGAAAATCAAAGGACAAGAGGTCCCAACCCAAAGAAAAGAAGGATTGTTGGTACTAGAGTAAGCCAGGTCATTTAAAGAAAGATTGTTGGTCTCAGAAAAATAAAGGAGACAAAAAGGAAGGAAATAAAGAGGAAAATGTGGTAAGTAATAAATTTGATAAGGATGTTTTGATTCTTTCCTTTGATAATTCTAATGATTCTTGGGTGATAGATTCAAGGGATTCATTTCATGTGACACCCCACATAAGTTATTTTCTTGATTATGTCCAAGGGGATTTTAGGCTGGTTTATTTGGGAGATAATGAACCTTGTCAGATTGTTGGAAAGGGAAGAATAAAGATCAAGTTGCATAATGGGACTACATGAGGTAAGGCACATTCTAAGGTTAAGAAAAAATTTAATTTCAATAGGGAATGTAGATGATGAAGGTTGTGTTACATTTAGTGATCAAAATTGAAGGTTACAAAAGGTGTA